>PVHP010007187.1:0-26756 GCA_004024765.1 Zapus hudsonius
GTAATGTCTCTGGGTAATCTCTCCCACCATGGCTCTTACAATCTTTCCACCCCCTCTTCCGCTCAGTTCCCTGAGTCATGGAGGGTGAGTTTTAAGTCTGTTTCATTGTGGTTGTTGTGAACTTAAGAGTCTCTGTGCTTCTACTTTAGGTTGTGTTGGAAGTCGTTGGTGTCTGTCTCACTGACTTATCCTGGGATGATTGATTGGCTGTGGTTATTGGTCTCTTTCTTGCCCCAACACTGTCTCAAGTGTTTCATTCGGGCCTACATGATAGGCCTGGGGTAAACCTGTGTACTTTTGATGGTCATGGGTAAACTTGGTCTCTTCCCAAGCTGGAGACCCCCCCCCCATACACCCAGCTTGCTGTTAATAGTGGCAAGCTTGGTTCAAACTATGCTGGATGGGGCAAGAAATAGCAAAAAGCCAGCGTTTCCCTCCTATTTCTCTCATTTCTGCAAAGTAGCTGTTTTCTACAGTAGCATGTGAACCAATCACAAAGCCGATGCCTAGAATCGAGTTCTTCTCATAATCCCAGAGGTTTGTGAAGAGAAGTTGCACTAGGGCATACGGTGTCATATCACTGGAATGTGATGGTGTGGTAGGGTGTAATGTATGTGTGTGTGTGTGTGTGTAATGTGTGATTGTGTGAGAAAGAGAAAGAGGAAGGAAAGAGGGAAAGAAGAGAGAATAAGGAGGATAGGAAAGTGAGGAAAAAAGGAGTTTGAAAGAAGAATATGTTGGTTTATTCGGCCAAGCATGCAGCCACTCCCCTTCTGAAAAAATTGTAATTCTGAAACAAAAAACTCACCCTAATTTCTCACTGGGAAACCATTGTACTGTGTCACAATGACTGCAGCAGGTTGAAATTAAATTCAGGTTCCTTTGGTCTCCTGGTCCTGGCCTTAAGGTCAGGCAGGTTCACCCTCGTCTACTGTGGAAGCCCAGGGGTCTTTGCAAAGAAGACCTTTCCTTGCCCTGGGCTGGTTAAGATGGTAGGAAGCCACTCAGGTCCTCCATAGGCAAAGAGCCCAGAAATGTCCATCTCCAGATACATCCATAGCCAAAGCAAGACATTTCCTTAGGCACTTTATTTCTTGACCAAATTTCTTCTGGGCTTCACACTGTTTGAACTAGCTACTGACTGCTTGCACCCCAGAGTCCTGGGAGGACCTGGAGCCCAGAGCCAGGTCAGGGAGAAGTGCCAACTCTCTCAGTGGAAAAAGGATGGTAGCCATGAACTTGGAGCTCTGCAAGCCAAGTAGCAATCCAGATCTTCACCTTCACTTTAGCAGATCAGACTTCTTGGGAAAGTGAATGTCAGTTTCACTAAAACCTTGTTAATGAAGCATGTGGATCGTTAATCCCCACCTTTTCTCCTCAGACCCTAACATGAAAACACTCAGCCATTTCTCCAGGCCTGTCTCCTCATCAGACCAAAAAAGGAACTCTTTCAAGTGAATTAGCCACTATAGAAGAAAAGATCACCACAGATATCATCATTTCCAGAGACTCATTAACACGTTGAGGACTATTAATATTCAAATTTAATTAGATAGACAGAAATGGCACTTTCTTTTAATTTACATCATTAGTCAAATGAGCTTCCTAATTAAGATTTGTAATATACAAACTTAGAAACTCTAGCAAGTAAGGATTCCATGATAAGGGTCTGTCTGTTCTGACAAGAATTCTCTCGTTACTCTCCCACTGGCTTTTAGAATTTAAAAAATTTTTTTAAAAAACTTAGGAAAATTAATTTTATTCCCAGGCAGTTTCTATGCAAAAATCTTTTATCAGATATATTCAAGGTATTCATGTCCATACATCACTGTAAGTCCAAATCTCATTTCTGGTTCCCGTGAATGACAATGGAAGAATTTTAACAGATAAAGCAGCAAGATTAATGCTCATAGGCAAGGGTGAACATGATTTGTGACTTTCAAAAGAGATTTATATTGGGAAAAACATAGAAATGACCACAACTGCTAAAATAGCTTAATGTAGAAATTCCATATGGTGTTAAATGAGCCTGTGGTTGGAACTAACAAACTTGACAAACACTTTCTTATTAAATGCTGTTTAGTGAGCGAATCAGTAATATTTCCACAAGAGGTAATTGGCACCTTACCCTACTGTCTCCATGAAATGAGGTAAATGCTTTAAGTGGGAAAGAGAGTTTTAACGAATAACAGCTTCTCCGTCCACCGAGACATTAATTATATTGGAAGTATCTGTCTACCATGGACAGGATACACCAGTGAGCAGATAGCACTCACAGAACCCAAGCCCTCACATAGAGTTAGTTTTGTTTGGGGTGATTTATTTTGGGGATGTGTATGAGGGGAGTATGTATGTGTACAGGCGTGTTGTGTGCACAGGCGCAGGTGTGTGCCCACGTAGGAAGGCTAGAGGCCAACCCTAAGGTTGTTTCTCAGGCATACCATTCACCTCTTGTTGAGACAGAGTCTCTCATGACCTGGAGCTCACCAATTAGACGAGACTGGCTGGCTCGTGGGCCCCAGGAACCTGTCTGTCTCTGCCTCCCCAGTGCTACGACACCTGGTGTTTTTACATGGGTACCGGGGTTTGAACTTGTGAAGCAAGCACTTTATGGGCTGAACCAGGCCCTATATGCTTCTTTTGACGACACCCAGCACATTGACTCCTATAAAAACCACTTAGAAAACGGCAGCTTCTATTTATGTTTCCAGAACACAAAGTGCTAGTGTTCCTTAACAGTGTCACTAATGGCTGACCCCTCAATCTCAGCCAGAAGTCCCCTCTGCAGAATGTGCAGAAGCAGGCTGGCCTCGTACCGCAGGAAGACCCTCACCTCATAGTAGCTCTGGACGGCGTTCATGAAGGCTTCATCAGCCACGATCTGGGTCTCCCCATTGAGGAAAGCCTGAAACCGGTCCTTGACAGTCTGCAGCTGCTGTTTGCTGATCTGCAAGGAACAAACAGAAGGAAAAGAAAGTGAGAGCTTGTGCTAGACAGGGTGGCCACTTCCCCCATTGCCGTCGAGCGTGCAAGCAGACTGGGAAATGTGCACAATTTGTAAAGCAGTGTTCATCATAGCCATTACTAACAATACTACAGAGGGCTAGGGAGATGGGTTTATTGGCTAAAAGTGCTTGCTTGAAAAGTCTGCTGGCCCAGGCTTAATTCCTCAGCCAGACCGGCATTTGTTTGCAGTGGAAAAAGACCATGACATTACGCACACACACCTGCACGCACACACGTAAGTATGCAGGCACCCAAATAAATGCATGAACACCAATAAATATGTTTTTAAAGGAGGGTCTGAAGAGATGGCTTAGTGGCTAGAGGCACTTGCTTACAAAGCCTGCTGGCCAGGGTTCAAATCTCCAGCAGTTACGTAACCAATGCCAAAGTGGTGCAACCATCTGGCACCTGTTTGAAGTGCTGAGAGACTCTGGTGTGCACACACATGCCAATTAAAATGTTTTAAAAATAGCACAGATCACAGAAAAACACATGATATTAGAATACATCATATATTGGTTTTACTCGATATTCACTGTCCCTTAACTACCTTGTCATCTTTTATTTTCATTGGTTCGTTATAGTTACTTATAGGCATGGCGTTTGCAACATAGAAATGATATATAATTGGGTCATGTCTATTTACCAGCTGAATAGCACCTCAGAAACCAGCAAACGCTACCAACCCTGTTATTTATTTATAATTTTTCTGCATTTTTTTCTAGGTAAGGTCTCACTATAGGCCCAGACTAATCTGGAATTCACTCTGCAGCTCCAAGCTGGCCTTGAACTCAGAGTGAGCCTCCTACCTTTGCCTCCCCAGTGCTAGGATGAAAGGCGTGCCCCACCAAGCCCAGCTATTTAGAATTTTTATCAAGAACCCTGTCACGGCAAATCCTCCGTCATGCAGGCCTCTCAGAGGGCTCAAATCTCTTGCAAGCTGCAGAAACTTTCAGACTTCGTTGGTATGGTTCCACCCTTAACCAAGTGACAGATAACATTGAGGCACAGGCCAGGAGGTGGCATGTTTGGGTGGTAGGTCAGTTACAACTCCCTGCCCTACCAACCCAACCTTGTTTTCCCTCCCAGGAGACCTCTCCTCTCCTCTCCTCTTTCTTCCTCCGCCTCTGTCTGTCCTGTCCTGTCCCTCATCCTTCGGTCTCACCACCACCCAGCCCATCCCCTTCTAGCTTGTCTTTCTCCCACGTGATTCCACAGCAGACCATTTATATTAACTACATATGAGCTATGATCTCTCGTCCCAGCTTGTTCATGAAGGTTTCCCAGGGCTTAGCTTAGGGCCTTACACACGTGACAGGCCCTCAATTAATGTGGGTTGAATGAATGAATGAAAAGTTGGAAAGATATTAATTCTCAGTATTATTTAAGTAGTTCTAACTTGTTAGTTATAGAAAAACACAGCGACAACTACTTTTAAGAGCTTTAGCTTTTAAAAAATTATTCATTTTCAAGACAAGAGAAACACACACACATACAGAGAGAGAGAGAGAGAGAGAGAGAGAGAGAGAGAGAGAGAGAGAGAATATGGTCATGCCAGAGCCTCTAGCTGCTGTAATCAAACTCCAACTCCAGAACTGTGTGCTCCTTTGTGCATCTGGCTTTATAAGGGTACTGAGGAATCAAATCCAGGTCATCTCTCCAGCCTTGAAAGCTTTAACATTTGAAGAGGTGGGTATTTGGACCATTGTGTCAAGGAGAAATGAGCATTCCAGTACCACTGTGTTATTGTGGAAAAACCACTTATATTCCGGATTTTTGCAATCTGGAGAACAAACTTGTCCTGTGTGTGAATGTGTGTGCATGTGTGTGTGTGCACTTGCGAAAGCATGTGTGTGTACATGTGCATGTGGGGACTAGAAGTTGATGTTGCGTTCTTCCCCAGGATTCTTCTTAAATAAGGTCGATTGTCTAACATACAGCTTCTATATCCAGGCAGACCAGCCGGTAAGCCCTATGGATCCTCCTCTTTTCTACCTCCCCAGCACACACCATCACGCCAGGCATTTTATATAGGTGTTGGGATTTGAACTCAGGTCTTCATGCTTGTGCAATAAGCACTTGACACACTGAGCCATCTCCCAAACACCCTGCTTTTAATGCTTTGTTTTTCTTATATGTAAGGCTGACCTACATCTGTAGCTCAAATGCTATATTCTAAATATCAATATGCAGGGTGGATGTTAGTTGCTACTCATGAGCTAGACTTATTCATTTCACAATGCATATATGCTCCAAGATATCGTGTTGGTACAACACACACTTTTACCTGACAGTGAAAATAACTATGAATTTAAAAAATATCTTTATTATCCATAATTAGATACATGAAACAAATCTTATGATGGGACCCCCATTTCCCTCCTCCCTGTCCCCAATCCACTGGGGATCCTCCTTGGTGGGCATCCTGGATCAGTCCATAGGGTAGGGGGTTACGAATTGCTCTAGAGGTAGCCAGTTCCCCTCCCTTTTTTTGTGTTGTTGCTGAGGGGGCGATGTCTCTGGATATTCTCCCCACCATGGCTCTTACATTCTTTCCACCCTCCTCTTCTGCTTAGTTTCCTGAGTCATGGTAGATGAGTATTAAGTCTACTTTATTGTTGAGATCTTAAATGTCTCTGGACTTCTGCTTTGGGTTGTGTTAGATATCGTTGATGTCTGTCTCCATTGACCTGTCCTGGGTTATCTGACTTGCTGTGGTGAGTGGTCTCTTGTTTATCTTGCCACTTTCTCATAGGTTTCATTTGGGGCCTAAATGATAGGCCAGGGGTATATTTATATGAATTCAAAGTGCTTTTGCCACTGGATTGAACACAAGTAGAAACCTGAGTTTTGACCCAGTAAACAAATAATCCAGGATGCCCACCGAGGAGGATCCCCATAGGATAGTGGGTTATGAGTTTTGGGAGCAGTAGTCAGTTCATTGGTGTGTGTGTGGGAGGGGGCAGTGCTGTTGGATAGAAATGTTTTATTTTTGTTTTTTCAAGGAAAGGTCTCACTCTAGTCCCAGCTGACCTGGAATTCACTATGTAGTCTCAGGCTGGCTTCAAATCATGGCGATCCTCCTACCTCTGCCTCCTCAGTGCTGGGATTAAAGGTGAGCTCCACCATGTTTGGAAGGGCTATGAGTGATGAAACAGGAAGGAGCCACAGACATTGCTTTTTCCTTTAATGCTTAAGTACTTGGCATAAAACTACACACACACACACACACACACACACACACACACACACACACACACACCATCTGAGTGATCAGGATGGATTGCTGACATAGGTCCAACCTGTTATTGACCTACACTTTTTACAAAGTGTCCACCATACCCCTGGCCCTTCTCTGGGTCTTAAAGGTTCCCTGCTCTACAAGACAAATTCAACCCTTGTTCTCACTGGCCAGGCGCAGACACTGAGGAAATCAGGAATCCCCAGGGACCATGCCATTTAGAAGAAACATAAAAAGATCCATCCAAATTATGTTTTAGGGTTTCCGAGGGGATGTAATACCTGAAAAGAAAACGCCCAGGAAGGACTGTCAAGAACATCAATTTAGGATCATGGGACGCACACCGCAAAGCCGCACAAAGCATCCTATGGTTCCCTCAAGCTTATCAAGGAACAGCGACACCTGTTGGTAGAACCGTAAATCGACCCATCATCTCCTGCTCATCTATGTTCAGTCTGGCTGTGATTAAGCAAGTGGAGAGCTTCTCCTGTCTGGTCTCTAGCTGCATTCCATTGGGCACAAATGAACCAGTTTTCATCTCTATGTTTTTATCAGTGCAGGGGACCGAAAACTGACCCCAGAGGGTGTTATGAGGATGAACTGAGGTAAGGAAAATCTCAGGGTAAAACCTGACACGGGATGTGTCCAGTCTCTCTGCTAACTGCTGTGGGGATGAATTCTCAACGCTGAGCAACATGCATCTCCCCACTAAGAACGCCAGCCTATGGGAAAACGTCACATGGGTCTCTAAAATTCAGCCCAGGTTTGCCTTCCCAGAGGCCTCCAGGTGGAGTTTACTTTCACCCTACTGTTTACAAAGTAAACATGTTAGTTATTCAAACACTGGCACTTTGCAGAGGTGGGAATTTAGATCACAGCTTCATATTGTGGTGAGCCCATTTCCAAGTCATGTGACCTGAGGCATGCTACGTTCTTCAAACCTTATATACAGGGAGTGCCATATAAGGCCTGTCCCTTATATGCGGCTGGTTGGAAGGGTAGAAGGAAATGAGTTCTTTATAAAAAATATTTATTGAGAAAGAGAGAAAAAGACAGACAGAGAGAGAGAGAGAGAGAGAGAGAGAGAGAATATGGGTGGACCAGGGCCTCTAGCCACTGTAAACAAGCTCCAGATGCATAGGCTACTTTGTGCATCTGGTTTTACGGGGGTGCTGGGGAAATTGAACCTAGGCTGTCAGGCTTTGCAAGGTAGCATCTTTAACCACTAAGCCATCTCTCGAGCCTAGAAATGGGTTTTTAACACGTTGCCTGGCACAAAAGGGGAGACCATAACCTAGGAGTTTCAAGGTCCTGGCTGAGCAGCTTTGCTTACACTTGACCTCTTCCTGTTCCGCTTTGCTGAACTTCACACGTTGGCTTCCTTGCCAATGCTCACATACCCCCAAACCTTTCTTGCTGGAAGTCTCTGTCTTGGTTGTCTCCTGTTGGGGATGCCCTTCCACTCTACTCTCCCAAGCCCCACTAGAGGATCCAGCCCAGTCTGTATCTCCAGGAAGGTCTGTCTACTACTGTCCCCAAAGTCCTCTGTCATGTTGTCCAAGCTCTGCATTTCCTCCAAACTGCATACTTTCTAAGATAAGCTTATTTAACATCCAAATACTCAAGATACAGCAGAAGCCCAGGGAGTATGGAATTCTTATCAAATTAGCTTTTCAATGTAACCAACTCTACTATCCAGGCTCACATGGTGGGCCTGGCAGAGTGTACCTATAATCCCAGCTCTGGGGAGTCAGACAGAAGGATCACAGTGAGTTTGAGGCCAGCCTGAGACTACAGAGTGAATTCCAGGTCAGCCTGGGTATGGGAAGACCCTACCTTAAAAAATGGATAAAAATAGTAAGTGGAGGGTGGGAGAAATGCCTCATCAGTTAAGTTTTGCTTGCAAAACCTGATGGCCTGGGTTCAACTCCTCAGTTGCCATGTAAAGCCAGATGCACAAAGTGACATAGATACCTGGAATTCATTTGTGGTGGCAGGTGGCCCTGGCACATCCATACTCCCCCCAACTCTCTGTCCTTCTAAAATAAATTTAAAAAAATTTTAATATTGAAAGTTTTCTTTTTCATTAAGTCTAAGTAACAATACTGTGACAAGAGAAATAGGGCTAAAATATGTCAATGAATGAATGCAAGAGGAAATGACTGTGGACAAAGCCCTTCAAATCAATCTGAGCAAATAAAATATTTTTTAAAAAACGGTTTAAAATATTTCCTAAAGCCTAGGAGTTCCTGTACATCTCCAAAAGTCACTTCCCCAGTCCACAGCCTGATTTCTAACACCATGGATCAGTTATGACAGGTTTTCAGCATGACGTCAGCACAATCATAAATCACGCGAGCATCCACACAGTCTGGTACAGATGTGGCTTCTTTGCCCTCACTGCTGAGTAGTATTCCAAAGTCCATCTCTGCTCACGTTATCCATTCTATTACTGATGGACACATGGGCCTTCTGGGATTTCAAATCACTCTTATGTTTCATTTAGCAGCTGTCTTCAAGAGAATATATTTCTCAGTTTAAGGACCACATCGGCCTTCTGAACATGTCTGCTTCTAGCACCTGGCACGCAATTGGTTCTCAACAAATATTTGTTGAATGAATGCATTTACTTACTGAGTGCTTCCTGTCTAACAGTCTCTGGGGCTTTGAAAGTCCCAAGGTTCAATCTGAGCCGGCATGTCAGGGGTCACATGTTTATCTTGACCCTCTAGGATTTTCTTTAGAGGCTCAGCAAAGCAGTTACTCTAAGAATCAATTAATAGGACAGAGTCTATATCTGGGTGAAATTTAATTGACCTCCATAGGATGCAGCGCAGAAAGTGACCTTCCACAAACAAACTGAAATAATTTCTCAGAGTAGCCAGGGCTGTCAGCACAGCTAGAAAAACAAATGGGGCTCCGTGAGCCGCTTGCAGACAGGCCCTCTGAAAACAGAAGGGCATCTTAGCAACAATCCATATGTACAGAAGTCGCTCGTGCACCAAGGTCAGAATTCAAGACTTCGGTAATGAGTTCCAGGAGCAGAAAACCTGAAGAGACGGAAGGTCATTATTGCAGAAGAAAGTGCTGCAGCGCACTGCCTTGGTTCAATCCAGCTCATTAACCAAGGTCTGGAAATTCCCAGGGCATCTCGGGCCATTTGGAATTGATTGCAGCACTTGGGAGAAGTGTGAGATGCATCTCTAGCGAGGAGAAAATCCAGTGTTCTAAGAAACGCTAAAGCTCTGCCCAAGCCTGGCTTTACCACAATGTGCTTATCATGGTATCCCCCCCACCAAACAAACAAACAAACAAGAGGGAACAGTGCTGTCCAGTGGTAGCATTCTCTTTGGAACAGACAAGATGGCATATGTGAGTTAGAGTGAGTACTGTCTGGCAAACAGCAAGGACTTAAGAAGACAAAGATATCAAAGGCCTGGGGAGATGGCTCAGTGGTTAAAGGCACTTTCTTGCAAAATCTACCTGCCTGGGTTCGAGTCCCAGGGCCCATGTAAAGCCAGATGCACAAAGAGCATGTTTGGAGTTCGTTGGCAGTAGAAAGAGGCCCTGGCATCTCTCTCTCTCTCTCTCTCTCTCTCTCTCTCTCTCTCTCTCTCTCTCTCTCTTCCAGAAAGAAAAATAAAAACCAGAACATATTAAAAGTATGATTGAGTTTCCTTTTTTATTCAGTTTGTATCTTCTTTCCAAGTCACTTTTCCTATCTAATCCTCTGAAAGCGGTGAGTGTGGATTCCCTGCCCTTTCTTCCTCGGTCTTTCTATCTTAGTGGCCAGACAGCCCTTTCCTTCTTTGCCCGTCTTCCTCGCAAGCATGGGCAGCCTTGTGAGAGTGTCTGACAACCAAGAAGGACTCTGAGGGACACTTTGAAATTCTCATAATGGAAGGACGATTAGAGGACATTCACTCATTCCAGTTAGCCCCTTTCTGGACTGAAGAAACACACACTGTTTTATCTTCAGCTGGCCTGGCTATTGTAGGGCCGTAAAGGACCAAGAAGGTAACAGAGATGTTGAATTGCCGGACACATTTGCAGCAAAAATTAAACCCCAACTTCTTCATGCCATTATGTGCTTTCTCTTACAGCCAAATACTTTCTGATGGACACTTGAAGCTTTCTTTAGTCAGGAAAGAAAGCATGTTCTTACCTCCTCTGCCAGCAGCGACTCTGTCATAAAGGAAGAATGAAGTCATGCTTACAGTAATGGCACGACTCTAACATGGGGTCATTCTGAGCATGGATGACAGTGAGCGAAAAGCTGACTCTGGGGAGTAGAGGTGTTCGGAGTGGGCACCTCACTCAGGTTCTCCTCTCCTTAGTATGTAATGCCAGCATTGTGAATTATGACTGAATGATATAAGGTATGCCTTTTCTTTCAAAACATTTTATTGATCAATTCAGAGAGAGAGAAAGAGAGGCAGGTAGAGTGAGTATGGACATGCCAGGGTCTCATGTCACTGTAAATGAATCCCAGAAGGCCCATGTGTCCATCGGTAATAGAATGGATAGAGTGAGGGCAAAGAAGCCACGTCTGTCCCTGACTGTGTGGATGCGAACCCTTAGTGCATCTGGCTTTATGTGGGCACCAGGGAACCAAAGACAGGCTGTCAGGCTCTGCAGGCACCTTTAGTCATCCCGTCATCTCTCCAGCCTGCCTTTTCTGTTAAAAGCAAAGTCTTCAGTTATTTGAAAGGTACTTCTCACTGCCTTGCACACACAGAACACTGTGAAGTCGTTCTCACTAGGACAAATGTCCTGCCCTTGAACAGAGTAAATTCAATTTTTAGCAAATAAATTTTTCTTTCACTTTGCAGACATGTAGGCAGTTTTCACTTAGATTCTTTTGTTCATGAGGTTCAGGTCAAAGACTTTATCAAGTTGTTTTCATTGTTACAAAGTTCTCAGTTTCTTTGGCTTCAAGTCTTTTGTTGACCTTACTGCCGAGAATGCATGGAGCTTCTGTGGTAACAAGCTGTGTTGTATCTATTGAGGTCTATTGTAGTCAATGTTGAAAGACTGTGGTTATTAATATTTATTAATTCATTCAAAAGAACAAGAACAGGCTGGAGAGATGGTTCAGCAGTTAAGGCACTTGCCTGCAAACCCTAATGACCAGGGTTCAATTCCCCACTTTGTGCATCTTGCTTTTACATGGGTGCTGGGGAATTGAACTCTGTAGCAAGGCTCACAGGCTGTATTTTCTTAAAAGTTGGAAGAAACTGTAAATCACATCAATAAACTTCTTAGACTTGATCGCAGGAAAATCCATTGGTCTATTTTACTCTTTGAGGGATGGTTTCACTCATCCATGTTTGAAAACAAAAAACAACATGTCATCCAAAAATGTTTGACCTCTGAGTCATATAGGCATCCAAATGTTAACAAAGTTTATTATAGATTGTGTAAAATATATTATTTAATATTACTTTGAATGCTATTAAAAAGTCTATAAATAATAAAACAGACTGTCAGTTAGCTGTGAGTCAGAACCTCAAGTTTAAATATGGGCAAAATCCACTCTCAGTTGACTTTATCAAGACAAGCTCCCTTCACGCATCTCCAGAAAGCATCTATGAACAACTTCCATTTGTGTTTTAATGACTGCATCATAAAATAATATAGATATTTTATTTTATTATTTGAAGATTGAGAGAATGAGAGTGAGAGAAAGAGAGAGAATGCAGGTGTACCAGGGGCATCTTTCCACTGCAAATGAACTCCAGAAGCATGCACCACTTTGTGCATCTGGCTTTAGGCGGGAACTGGGGAATGGAACCTGGGCCGGCAGGCTTTGCAACCATGTACCAGTAAGCTCTGAGCTATCTTCCCAGTCCTCCAAAATCTTAGTTTTTTTGTACTACTTTTGTCTTTCAATTGAAAACGGTATTTCTCCAATCTAGGTATCTAAAACAGAGGGACGGATAAAGAAAATGTTACACACACACATATATATACACACACACACATGCACATAGTTATACAAAGAAATTTTTTCAGCCATGAAAAAAATAAATGATCTTTTGCAGGAAGATAGATGCATCTGGAGATAATCATATTAAACAAATTAAGCCAGCTTCAGAAAGATAAACAGCACATGCTTTATCTTGTTTGTGGCTCTCAGTTTTTATGTAGTCATAGAAAACCATGTAGGAGTATATAAAATAGAAATAGGAATGACAATTTCTGGGGGAAAAACATAAGACAAATGGGAGGGAGGGAAAAGAAACAGAGGTTCGGGATTCTGGGGAGAATTTTCAACATACAGTATATATCTGTTTGGAAAGATTTAAAAAATAAATTAAAATTAATTTTAATTTAAAATTTTAACACGAACCTATTAAAAGTGAAAAGAAAAAAAACACATTCCAATCAAGAAACTGTAAATAAAACTCCCATACAGTCCAGTCAAACCACCCCTGGGAATATGCTCACAGGAACCCAAGTTGGCACCTACTGAGACACGTGCATATGCATGTTATCTGCAACGCTATTTACAGTGGGCAAGTTCTGTTCTGGGCCCAGCCTAGGTGTCTATCCACAGATGATATGCTAAGGACAAGATGGAGTTTTATCCAGCCAGCAAGAAGAATGAAATTATTTTGTTTGCTAGAAAAGATGGAAAGTGAAGATCATCATAAATGAAATGAGCTAGAATCAGAAAGACAAATGTTTCATGTTTTCTCTCATAAGTGAACCCTAGATATTATATATTCACACAAAATCATATATATGTAGATAGATAGATAGATATGAATAGCATGAAAGTAGAAACACATCTGAGAGACATTTGAGGGCTGATGGGAGCGGGGAGAAAGGGAAGGGACCGGTGGGGTGAATATGGTCAAAGTACATGATAAACTAGAACAGAATCCACTCCTGTGCACAGAGAGTCCAGTGTAAAATTCAAAATTATATATTGTCTTTTTAAAAAAGGTACACTTAGTTGACGACTCAATCACACATACCCCTTCCCGTGAGGATCACACAATCTAATGCTTTATGTGGTCATACAATTTCTCCCTGAAGAATTTCAAAAAGCTCTTCATTCAAGCATCAAAAAGTAATGAAAACAATTCCCAGGCAGGGGAGATTGCCCAGTGGTTAAGGATGCTTGTTATACAAAACCCGAGGGCCCGAAACCACGAAGATGATTCCCCCAGCACCCATGGAGGCAGCTGGCTGTGGCTATTTAGGTCTCTAACACCAGTTCCAGGAGAGGGTGGAAAATGGAAAATTGCTGAGGCATGCAACATGCTAAAAATGGTAGCTCTGGGTGGAGTTCGAGACTCCCCCTCCAAGAAACAGATGGATGAACAAGGAAAGATCCTGATAGTCTCCTCTGGCTTCCACACACATGTACACAGGGCATGCACCCACACCGCACAAACACGCACACACAGCAACATTAATTAATTAACAAATTAATTCAAACAAAGAAAATGATTCCTACTGCTTCATCTAATAAGATTTAGTGCTGATGACAATTTTCAGCATCCAGTGCGTGATCATGAGGAAGAGCCAGACTACTCACGAGTTTTCATACTACTGAGGCAGCAGCAGGTTTTCTGGCTGTTGCTTTTGTAACCTGGTTGTAACAGTGCAAACAGCAGAGCAAATGATTTCAGTGAGTATTTGTCCAGTTCCCTTGCAGATCACTGTATATGAGAAGACACCACTTTTAGAACCTCTGAGGTGGTGAATGGAACAGTCTGATGGCTTGTGAATGTTGCAGGGTAGTTAGAAGGTGAGGGAAGGACTTGATCTTGGAGAGCAGGACATGAGAATACAATAGGAACTGAAGAGACCATGGCATAGGCCTTGCACACCGGAGTGGGTATTAGTATTAATTCAGAGTTTGATGAGATGCCAGGAAGGCATTTTTTGTAGGACAGTGATATCATTTGAGAGCATGTAGGATCCAGGCAGAGGAATGATTCCTGATTTGGGTAGAGGGGAGAGAGGTCAGTGGGAGAGACCAGAATGGTGTTTCAGGCTGTCTGAGGGGAAGAGTGTTTGAACAGACCAGTTTGCAATGAGAGGGGGATGAGGAAGGATGGAGGAAGGGGAGAGAAGGGACGAGAAGGGCATCTGGGAAGGAGCACACATTGGATGAAGAAAGAAATGAGAAGATGCGGGGTCTGTCTGGAGGACAAAGCAAGAATTTCCTTCGTCAGTTTCTAGATGCAGGTCTCAGATGAGCCTGGACAACAGGACAGCTGCAAAAGGAAGTCACGACTCACTGTGAAGTGGCAGAAAGTTCCATTTGGCTGGAGCCCAGATGAAAAAGAGCCGCCCAGCAGCACATGAGCTCACTAATCAACGAACACCATCTTGAGTCTCAGGAGATTCAATAGTGAAGTTATCAGTAGCAATTATTTCCAGAGAAGAGGATGACACAGTCTTGATGCAGTCTATGTATCGGTTATACAAAGTTCTTTAATGTAACACCTCACAAACTGTGACCATGAGCCTCACTGAAATTGACTCAGATAAGAACCTCGCCCTGTCAATCATGCACAGTGACAGAGGTGCAAGGGATGGGCAGGCAGTCTCTCTCTAGGCTCATGGGTTTGGGGGAGAATTCAGAGTTATTGATTGCTTGTTCCTACAATATCCACTCAGGGCCCAGAATGGTACAGAGGTTAAATGGGGAGAAGTTTAAAGGTGCTCAGAACCTGATAAGGACTGAGGACCAGGGCTAATGAAAATGACTGACTTTAAAAATAATGGATAGAAGGTGGCTCACCAACTGTCACAAATATACCACACTAATGCAAGTTGTTAGTAATAAAGTTTATAGGAGTGCGTGGGAGGGTATCAAATACGTCACAACTGTGTACTTTGTGTTCAATGTTCTAATAAGCTTACACACACACGCACACACTCACACAGGTCTTCTATAATAGGATCCCAATATAGATAGCATCACGCACGAGGAAGGTTTAGGTTGGCCCAGGGAAGGGGCCCTGTCAATGTTTGCTCTGAAGGTCAGAATCAGGAAAGAGGAAATCATAGAGAAGGGATGGGAGAGAGAGAGAGGAAGAATAAATAGTTCTTGGAATCAAACCCAGGGCTTCGTGCATGCTAAGGGGTGTTCTATTATTGAACTATATATATTCTTTGTCACTTGACAAAGTTACAAGCTTTTCTGATATACACAGTTGAGAGCAACTCCAAAAAATATTACCTGGTGTACTGAACAGTGGTATAATTTTATTGGAATTTAAAGACTTTTCTCCTTTTTAGCATGGAGTGAATATCCTGTAACTTCTTTAGCAGTGTGTGTGTGTGTGTGTGTGTGTGTGTGTGTGTGTGTGTGTGGTGTGTGTGTGGCATAGGCATGTATGTGTGGAGATGCATGAAGAGGCCAAAAAAAGAGAGAAAACAAGTGGCTATGCTTTTCTTTCAGGCTTTCATTTTGTTTCCATGAGACAGAGTCTCTCATGGAACCTGGAATTCTGTGTTCAGACAGCTGACCAGTGAGTTCCATGGAGGTTCCTGTCTCTGCTTCCCTCATCCCTGGGTTACAGGCATGCGTGACCATGACCACATTTTTACATGGGTGCTGGGGATCACATTCAGATCTTCATGCTTACACAGCAATACCCACTTAGCCATCTCCCCAGCACATGCAATCTCTTTGTGTAAAATGAAGATATTTTAATGCTATTGTCGAAGACTGGACTTGGACCCAGAAGATGGTGAGGTATAGGTGGGTACGATGATGAATGGGTTTTCTATTATTGGGGACTCTGAAATGAATGGGGTTGCCAGTAGGTTCAGTTTCTGGTCTGTGATAGTATTTTCTTGGTAAGAAGGGATGCATCATGGAACTGAGGGTGACCAGAGTTCCTTGCACCCAGAGTTTATGGAACTTCATTCTCCAGGGATGTTTTCCAATTTTAGAACTGGGTGACCAGTGGAAACAAGAAGCAGTTAATTATCCCTCTCTGAAAATGAAGCCTGAACTGGTGCTTTTACATTTCCTCAGACGAAACCTCAGCGATTTGTTGGTAAGTTTGGGAAGAGGGTCTTTGAAGGGTGGGGGAGTTCTTGGTTTGTAGCATTCCATCATTTCCTTGATCTAAATATTTCCACCAGGGTGGGTTTTGAGCTACCAGTGTGACATCATGGAGCTCCCAAAAGTTGTGAAAATTTACCCTTCAGCTCCTGTGTTTCAGTTCAAGCACAGCCCTGGAAAGCTGTCTCCTGTTTCTTCCTCCTCTTCTCTATGTCTTCCCTCTCTCCCTTCCCCACACTCCCTTCATCATTACATAATTCATGTCTGGGAAGAATCAAAGTGGAGATCCCAAGGACATCCCTCTAACATCCAGAAGTCTTATTGCATGTAGTAGTTAAGAATTCATCATTAAGGTTCAAACTATCTCAATGTAAACCTTCAGATGTGAGGGGCCAGGGTACTGTGCCATCTCCTGCCTCCAGTTTGATAACAAACTCAAAGAAAATGATGTTTCCTCAAGTACTTCCATAACCTCTCAGGGAGCACACCCCACAGCTCCCTAACCTGCCAAGCTTCCCACCCTTCTGCTCATCTTCTGCAAGCAGAGGGTCTGAGACATAGCAAACAAGCCCTGTGGGCTTGTTAAATAAGTGAGAGCTCTTCCTTCAAGCCCCAAACTGGGGACCAAAGATGACAGTGTGGTTTTTCCTACTTGGTTACTTTTGAGCTGTGTGACTTTGGGTTATTAACTCACTCTTCTGTTTGTCTATCTTGAAATATAGAAAACACGAGAATCTATCTCAAGGTCTCAGAGGCTATGTTGGATAGTTTATGAATGAAGGCATCTGAAACTTGAAAATAAAGGATGACTGCGTCATAGATCATGTTATTCTATTGTAACAGTGAGTTTATGGGATTGCTTTTGAAACTACAAGTTAATTTGCAAGATATTGATAAATTCTAAAATTATTTCTTTCTGGTAGACAAAATATAGTCCTAAAGGATACTGATCTATTGACATAAAGGCATTGACTAATTTTTTTAAATATTTTTATTTATTTATTTGAGAGAGAAGAAAATAAATTTGGGAGGTCCAGGGCCTTTTACCACTGCATATGAACTACAGGAGAATGTGCCATTTTGGGCATCTGGCTTTCCATGGATACTGGGGAATTGAACCTGGACCGCCAGGCTTTGCAAGCAAATACCTTTAACCCCTGAGTCATCTCTCCAGTCCAACACTGGCTAATTTTGAATATAAGGTAGCAATTTTATTGTATTATTCTTTTGCCAGATGGCAGGATAAATCACTCATCCGCTATTGTTATTCAGACCAGCTTTTTCACATTCTTTTGGTTCTTTTATTAATGAGTTTATAAAATTCTATTTTTTAAGTTAATTGATAAAAGGATAGTCACTAGATAGACAGATGCATTTAAAATAAATATATGATGGATATCTGTGAGAATCATTTGTAACAATAAAGATGAATTTTTTTTACTCTATGTAGAACAATTTTAGGGCTTGGTACTAGTCATTAAACCATCTCTCAGGATGCAGTTTATACATTTTACAAAAGTAGGAAGGGAACAAGTGTGTGTTAAATGCCACCAGGAGGGCACAAGGGCCAGAGATGTCTACTACTCCTGGGAGCAATGAATGTATGAGACAGATGGTAGCTGGGATGATGAGCTGAGATGCACTATGGAAGCCAGGACAAAAAGCCATGAAGGTCACGAGATGGCAGGTACGATACCGAGGTGGCACATGCCAAGTCTTTGCAATGGTGGAAGACGGTGACTCCCTTTCACAGATCCAAGCAGAGAGACACCACCACCAGCCAACCAGCACCAAAAAGCAGCAAGCACACCTGCTGCCAGAGCCCAAACCTCTCAGCATACCTTTGGGCTGGAATTCAGATCTTCCCCCAGTGACACCCCCCCCCATAGCAGGAGTCTTCCTGCCAAGGGCTGAAGCTGCAAATTCATTTTTAATAAAACACCTGAGTCTGCAGGGCCATGCATTCAAACTACCACACTCAGCAAGCACCTTACCAGTGTTCTCTCCTTGGACCCTCAGGAAAATGAAAAAGCAAAATAATAATAATAATAATAACAACACCCTTTCAGAGCTGCCATTTTACTCATAGGAGAAGTTCACATGTAACATTTAGGGCTCAGTAAAATGAAAGGTAAGTTGTGGCCCATGATTTTTAAAGGTTATACCCAAGGGGAAAATAGCTTCATGGGTTGAATTTGGTGATAAAAACGTGGCTATGTTTCTTTTTCTAGAAGGGTAGGTTGACTTAAAAAAAGCAGAGGACCAAGCCCTGGACTGAAGGAAGAGAGGTTTGATTTATAAGCATTTATTTATTTATTTATTTATTTATTTATTTATTTATTTATTTATTTATTTATTTATTTATTGAGAGAGATGTATCATGCATCCCCTCAGAATTTTTCCATGTTCCAGAAGACAAAACACATTGCTTGTGTACAAAGGTCACCTAAGTGGCCAGTGTGTAAGACCTGGGCAAGAACTCATGGCGAACCTGAGTTTCTGTCCATCCCTGATAAAAGGCCAGATCCAGTTTCCAGTATAGCTGAAAATGATAGGCCCTAAGTTTTTCATCACCGAGAACTACTGCTTACCCCCACTTCTGATCTAGCTTTAGAAGTTGTGTTCATCCTGAAACTGCTTTTGTTAAGTCAGAGTCAACAAAATTTATTCTTTATTTGTACTAGTCACGTGCTGAGTCAAATTTAATCTAAGCTCTGGGTCAGCAGAACTTCTGGTAATTGATGTAATTCCAGGCCTAATGCTTTGGCTAGTGTGGTGGTTTGAATCAGGTGTCCCCACAAGCTCATGTGTTCTGAATGCTTGGTCCCCAGCTGATAGCAGTTTGGGAGGCGGAGGAGGTATATTCCTTGAGGTGGACCTTAAGGTTTAATACCCCTAACTTGCCAGTGTTAGTTTGGCTCACTCTCCTGCTGCTGCAAATCTACTCGTGTTGGCCAGGAGGTGATGTCCAGCCTCTGCTCTGCCATCTTTCCTCTACCATCATGGAACCTCCCCTAGAGTCTGTATGCTATAATAAACAACTTTCTTCCCATCAGCTGATTTTTTTACACAGTGTAGCTAATGTTTGTGGCTGAGGGCCAGTGGCATAACCTATGATGTAGAAACTCATAAGCTTTGAATGCTTGGTTCCCATCTGATGGCACTTTGGGAGGTGGAGCCTTGCTGCAGGAGGGGTGCTGTTGCAGGCAGGATTAGGGGTGTGATTATCAGCTCCCCCTTTCCAGAAATCTGTTCACTCTCTTGCTGCTGTTTTTCACCTGCTGTGGCAGATGTCCAACCTCTGCTCATGCCCTGCTTTCCCCTGCTATCATGAATCTTCTCGAGACTGTAAGTCAGAATATACACTTTCCTTCCATCGGCTGCCTTTGGTTGGGTGCTTTGTTCTAGCAACGAGAAGGTTGCTATACCATATCCAACTATGAAAAGGAGTGCAGAATAGCTCTCGGTGCTGAGATGGGATGGCCTACAGGAGACACTGTTAATTGACGAAAAGGAATCAGAGTGATGCATAGATAGCATAACACCTTTTATCTTTGAGAAAGTCACACACTCATACACTTTTATATTTAAACAATGGATGATAATAAAAGCTTAAAATGAAAGTGCTTTCTGGACTGTGATCTCTGAATACATCTTTACATACAAATTAACCAGGGCTCCTCAGAGTAAGAGGCTGGTTCCTTGCTTGAAGGATGGGATATATAAATGATGGCCCTTCTCTGACCAAAAATGAAGAAAGCTATCAAGGGCTGTTGGGATCTTGTTAAAAGAACTCAGACAACAATTCCAGAAGGCTCCCACTGGCTGTAGGTAGCTTAAGACTCCATACAAGTAATGAGTATGCAGGCTGTGATCGCAAATATATTTAAGGTATATTATCCCAAACAAAACAGACAACATAATTTATCATCTCCTAGAGGCTAAGGAACAAACTCATTATTTTGGATATATACAATAAATGGAAACTAGCTAGCATTTTGTATATACTTGTCCCGTATTAAAGATAGTTATTGAAATAAACTTTATCTTATAAATTTCTTCAGCTAATTCATGAGAAAAGGCTGTTGCAATGCCCAATAAAATTATAGTTTTGGAGAATTTTTAGTGATGGTGTTCACAATACTTCTGTGGTAGTTTAAATGTAAAATATTTCTCATAGCTTTATATGTTAGTGACAAAGCCTCATACTTAATCCCAGCTGGTGGAGCCTTTGGGAGGTAGGTCATTGCTGGAGGAGGTGTGTCACTGGGAGAAGACCTTGGGGTTTTATAGTTCAGCCCCACTTGGCTGTGCTCTCTCTCTCTCTCTCTCTCTCTCTCTCTCTCTCTCTCTCTCTCTCTCTGCTTCCTTCCTACTGATGTGATAAGGTGTGACATCTGAATGTCTCCTCCTGCCATGCTTTCCTACCATGATGAAAAGTCCCTTTGTAACTATAAACTGGAAATAAGCCCTTTCCTTCTGCAAGCCGCTCTGGTCAGGTATTTTGTCCTGGCAATGAGAAGGTCCCTGATGTCTATCCAAAGAGAAAAAGGCAGTCATCCTAAGACTACTGACAAAAGTAGAGCTACTGTCTTTGAGGTGTTCCTGCAAAACAATTAAAATTTCGTGTGATATTCACTATATTCTATTACTAACTTCTAAGGAATGGAGAGGGCCTTATGAAATAATGTCAGGTGAGTATAAACAGCAAAATCTAGACTGGAGAACTCACAAGGTGAGTGACTAAGGCTGTTCAACCCAATAATAATAATAATAATAATAATAATAATAATAATAATAATAATAAATGATACAAAATAATAAATGATAGTAAAAATAAAACAAGCCAAAAAGAAAAGGAAGTCAAAATCAAATTCAGACATTTAAGAGCTATGCCAATAAATTACAATATGGTACAATTTACTAGGAATCTAATATGAGTGAATTAATCTTTAAAAAAATCCGTGGGAAACATTAGATATTTGATACTAAAAAGTTACTAACTTTTCAGAGGGAAAATATATCTGAAAAATAAGTTCTTCTATTTGGAAGAATTCACATCAAGACACATACAAATGGGATGGTGTTATTTATAAGATTTAATTATTTAGAATAATTTCATAATATGAAGTAACATGTGTGAAAGTGGAACGATGTGAAAATATTTTCCTACAGGGATGTGTGTTCATAAGAAGATCAGGGATCACTATATAAACAGTGACTAAGTCTCTGTATTTAAATCAAACTAAGTTGGAATTCTGGACCCATTGTTTTCCAGCTATGTGATTTTGGACAAGGGCCTGGCTTCTCTGAGCCTCAGATGTCCTGTGTACCAATAGTGTCTCCATTCTTACCAGTCACTAAATGAATGCTATGTGCAGTTATAATGGCATCCTTGGCATATGCAGAATATGCCAAACTTTTCTGTCACTGGAATCCTTGCCAACTGTCTTCATCAACATCATGTTATGAGCAAGCTATCAGGACCATTAAGTTCTAGTAATGTTCTGTGTGTCTTTAAGAAAGCCCATAACATATTTTGGCAGTTTTATTAAAGCATCACTACTCAATTAGGTCAGGCAACCCCCCAAAGCTCCTTGTACGAGGTTAAATCTGAGCTCACTGAAGACAGAGTGGGGTACCTTTTCTCCCTCAGTTTGGTTCTGATTTGTAAACAAATTCGTATACACAATGAAAAATACCAACACTCTTGGAAGAAGTCAGAAGCCAAGCCCTTTTGACCATCTGTACTGTTCTTCAACTTCCCTTCTGCTTCTGCTGTGTGGCTGAGTCTGTTTTCTCAGATCAGAGCAAATGAGTTAACAAGTTCAGGTTAGCAGGTGCCTTACTGTGGGAACATCTAGGAAGCCATTGACTCCTAGTCAGTGGAAAGCTATTCACTTCCTAATGTCCACTTAAACGGGATCATCTTTGTATGTTTCCCACCAATCTATTTTCAAGACCTACCAGAACAACATAGGGGGTCCCACAAAATTGCAGTATTAAATTTTGCAAAGCTGTTCAATGTATACTTGAGTTCATGTTTTGGCTTCTGTTTTGCTAATATAACTTGTTGCAGGAGGCTTTCTGTAGACCGCATGTCTCCTAAATAACAGGAGTCTTTGTGTCTTTCAATCTGATGACTTGTTTATTGAATAATCTGCTGTCTCCCTCTTTTTTCCCACATGTTCAACCAGAGGGCTAATTAAATAAATCTAAATAAATCTCTCATTGCAGCAGAAAGTGGGATTTCACTTAGAAATTTTTCCAATAAGATCTTAAAAATAAACTCTAAGAAATTTCAAGTTTGAAAGCCTAATGGCTTAGGATGCATTTCAGTGGCCTTAATGAGAATTATAAGTAGGGCTTGGGATCTCATAGGAATCTGGCTACATATTGAATGCTGGCGATTTTCAGGCAATGTTCTCCCTGAGTTCTGTGAAGAGTAGGGACTAGTTTCTGAAAGAGTTTCCTGGGCATCTGGAGGTGGTGAGAGGCAGGTTTAGATGTCAGATGGACTGGTTCCTCTTCACATCTGTGCTGGTCTCAGCTATGTGATCCTTGAAAAATAAACCCAAGTTCTGGGAGTAATAGCACTTCTTTTTTGCTGATTGTTATGAATGAACTAACGTATATGCATGCATATGGCCAAAGATGGCACTCATTTATTGCAAGCTTCAACACCACCCTCATAGTGACCAGACTCTAGTCGTCAGCACTATGTCCAGAAATAGTCTGTCACTGTGATGAGGAACTCAAGGCACTTTAGTGAAAATCACAGTTCCAACATGTTTTTCTGGGTCTCTGGCATGCCAGGTGCACCCGTTGTACAATGCTGGGTCTCATTTTCTCCAAGTGGAAAATAAACCCTATAAAGTCTGCTGAAAGATCTCCCCAAGTGGTCAGACCAGTAAAATTGGTTGTACTTCTCTCTTAGATTTTAGAAGCAAACAACAACATAGGAATATAACTGTACATATATTTATCTCTCAATCTCCACTGTTACTGGAGCACTTAGCCACTGTTTGAGTGAGGTTTGGTGTCAAGAGCTTTGCATGGCATGGTGGTGCACACCTTTAATCCCTGGAGGCAGAGGTGGGAGGATTGCCATGAGTTCGAGGCCAGCCCGAGACTACATAGTGAATTCCTGGTCAGCCTGGGCTAGAGTGAGACCCTACCTTCAAAAATAAACAAGCAAACAAATGAAAAAAGAGCTTATACACCATTTCTCTTGACAACCTTGAGAAACAACATTGACAATATGAGAAGCCAAGATGTGCTGAGACTGAGTAATTTGTCCCAAGTCACACAGCCCAAATGACAAACTCCAGGTTGTATCTAAAGCCAGGATTTTTTTTCATACCTGTAATTTAAATAGCTCCCAATGAAAACAACCCAAAAAGTCATCAATGATAACAAACAAATCAATCAGGTAAGACGGAGTGGTACTGTTACAGAAAGAAAACCAACTACTTACCTAGGCAAGAAAATGGATGAATGACAAAAGAATTATGCTAAGTGAAAGAACTGAGATGCAGAAAACTCTATATAGGTTATATTATCCCATTATAGAAAATTCCATAGAGGAAAAACATTGTGGTAGACAGGGAAGGGAAGACAATGTTGTGTGTGTTCATGGATGGGAGGATGTGCCAAGTACATGTGTGGAGGGGAGAGGAAGTTTGGAGGCTGGGTCTCTTGTTCACTGCACTTCTCAGGCTCGCTGGCATTCAAGCTTTCACACAGTCCTCCTTCTTGGCCTTCCTTCTCACCTTGGGCTCCTTGAAACTCCTTGCGGTTTCAGCTTTCTGTGAGTCCTAGGATCCTAATCCAGGTACCCACACTTGTGCAGCAAGCACCTCATCCACTGAGTCATCTCCCAGCCCAGGGGATGTTCAGTCACACCAAACTCCCTCCACAGGGAGGGAAGCCTGAGTCCAATTATTGGCATAATCACCTCTATTAGTGATTGGGGAGCATGTTACCCTTTTCCTTATTTTTTTCCGTGTAATTTTAATATTATTTTGGTCAGGCCAATCTGCTCCATGTGTTGTATTCTTTGAGCCAGAGTATTCATATATTGACAACAAAAAAGGAGTTTCATAAATATGCAAGGAAAAATTACAGAATACCTCCTTTCTTCCCTCCCTTCTTCCAGAGACCTAACATAAAGGGGAAGAGTCTAGGTTTTGTGGATAGAGCTTTGAGTAAAATAGCCATAATCCATGTTCTCGGGGAGTTTGTGCTTATAAATTTCCCTCTTGACATATAAATACAAGATCTCTGGAGAGAAATTTAATAATTTGCATCAAAAAGCTTAAAATGTCTTTTAAAAACATTTGCGCATTCCACTTTAGGAGTTTCTCATAAAGAAAATTTTATTTTTTCCTACTATAATGCTCATCCTAGGACAGTTTATAATAAAATTTTGAGCAACTGTTATTCACACAGATTTATTTTGAAATTACCATACAATAGAATATTTCATCAGCCACAAATGCTTTTGAATTTCATGAAAGGATCTAGGAAACTGTGAATGATTTTGCAAGAGTGTCATAGATTTTTTTTATATGAATGGTACACATAGAAAAATAAGGGGACCATATAATCACCAAATTTATGGTCAGGTCTCTGAATAACTGCTTTGATTTTTTATTTGCTTTGAATTTTATCCTTTCATTTATCTGTTCTAAATTCCTGTGGTGAATTACTACTACAGATACAAAATTCCTTATTGTTGTAAAGTCCTCTTTGTTTGCATTCAGAACACTTGCTTCAATGTGTCCCTGGATACTTCTTTATGAATGCAAGGTCTGCATGCAGATCTCTGAGATGGTGCAGTGATACAAAGAAGTCAGGTTGCTGAACCCCAGATGGCCCAGTGTTCTGTAGCTCCAGCTACCAGGCACTACACTAAGTGTCCATGACATCACCTCTTTCCTTCATTTTATATAAAAATTTATATATATATATATATATATATATATATATATATATATATATATATATATATATTATTGAGATAAGGTCTCACTTAGCCCAGGCTGATGTAGAATTCACTATGTAGTCTCAGGGTAGCCTCTAACACATAGTGTTCCTCCTACCTCTGCCTCTGGGATTAAAGTGCTGGGATTAAAGGCATGCACCACTATTCCTGGCTTTCCTTTTTTTTCAATTAATTTTCAAAAAAAATCTTTTAACATCTATAAAATTGGAGAACATGACAGGACAACATTGACTTGTTATTTATTTATTTGTGCACATGTGTGTGTATGTGTATGTGTGTGTGTGTGCATCTGTATGTGTACGCCAGAGCCTCTTGTCATAACAAATGAACACCAGACACTTGAGCCCTCTCCTTCTTCCTGTAAACTGGACAGTTTACATGGGTGGCTTGGGAATTGAACCAGGGTCAGCAGGCTTTGCAAGCAAGCACCTTTAACCACTGTGCAACCTTCCCACCTCACCTTAAAAGGATATTGCTGATGGTCACTCTGCCCTCTGTGACCATGGCCTCTAGACCACAATACATTCATTCGTGAAAGGATGGAGAAAAGTCATGCAGAGAGTTCCAGAGAGTTCTGGGTTTGCAGAATCAGTTTCATATATTTGCTGAGGATACTTAAAACATTTCCAATAAAATTGTGCTCTTTTTTTGCAGCCATGATGATCTTATGCTTTCTTTTTAGATAACTTTCTTCCCTTCAAATCATATGTTGCTACCTAAGTAAAGCATAATGCAATTGTATTTATCAGGATTCCTTGTACACTATTATACTCTCCCAAAGATTCAAGTACCCTATGGATTGCTAGGTCCACACATGAGTGGGGGGTGGTAGGGGACAGGGGAGACGTTTCAGATCAGTGAGATGAGGTGTGAGCGTGTGGGGGAGCACATTGGCCAACAGCTCCATCCCACAGGATGTATTCTGATAATGGCAGTGCTCCGCACCTGCAGCATCTGATCCATCTGATGGGCAAGAACCTCATGTGTCCACTGAGTGTCTGTCTAATGTGAAGGATGAACTGAATTTCCATTTAATTTTGCTTCAGTGAACAGTCCCATATGAGGGGGGGGGGAGCTTTACAGTCTCATACTGCATAGCCCAGTTTAAAAAAGGTGACGCATGGACCAACATGTTGGAATCACCTGGAGATGATTAGAAACATGGACTTCCTAGAACTCCGGAATCTCAGAGCTTTGGGGAGCCTACCGAGAAATTCACTTTTTCACAAGAGCCCTGGGTGGGGCATAAGAGAACTAATTTTAGTATGAGAAGCGCTACTTTGGGGGAAACCAATCCATCTTTCATTGGATCATCGGGGACCAGGAACTGCATGGCACTGGGTCTTGGTGAGACACAGTGGGATAGGAGTGGACACGAGGCAGTTACAGCAAGGTGGGTAAGAGAATGGGCTTGAGATTATACCGGGTTAGCAATACCTTTTCTAGATGCATCCTTAGTCACT
>PVHP010007187.1:35461-57844 GCA_004024765.1 Zapus hudsonius
TATATATATATATATATATATATATATATATATATATATATATATATATATATGGTTTTGATAAACTAAATTGATTTCTTAGACTTCTGTGACACTATAATTACTTTAAATTGTTCTTGTTTTGTTTTTAAAAAATATTTTTAAGGGCCGGAGAGATGACTAAGTAGTTAAGGTATTTTCTTGCAAAACCTAAGGACCTGGGTCAATTCCCTAGTACCCACATAAAGCCAGATGCACAAAGTGGTGCTATGGAGTCTATTTGCATTGACTAGACACCCTGGTGTGCCCATTCTGTCCCTTTCTCTTTCTGTCTGTCATTCTTTTCTCTGTCTCTCTCTGCTTGTAAGTAAATAAATAAAATAGTAAAAACATTTTTATTTATTTGAGATAAAGACAGAGAAAGAGGCAGACCAAGAGAAAGAGCCCACCAGGGCCTCTAACCATTGCAATCGAATTCCAGATGCATGTGCCACATTGTGCATTTGGCTTTACATGACTACTGGGGATTCGAACTCTGGCCCTCAGGCTTTGAAAGCAAGGGCCTTCAACCACTGAGCCATCTTTCCAGCCCTTGTTTCATTTTTGAGATAGGGTCATCTCCCTCTGAAGCCTACACTGCCCTGGCTTCATGATCCCCCTGTCTCAGCCTCCTGAGTGTTGCGATTATAAATAGGAATGAGAGAAAACATGTAGAAAATTATTCACTAATAGATATGTCAAATTAGATCTGGGCAATATGAATGCTAATGAGCCTAAAAAGCCTAAAATGTGTATTGAGGTTTGAATGGAAAAATCCCCTCCCCCCCATACAGGTTTGTGTGTTTGCACACTTGGCCCCCAGATTATAGCACTGTTTGGGAAGGTCTTGGAACCTTTAGGATGTGAAGCCTTAGTGGGGGAAGTGGATCAGTAAACCTTGGGGTTTTGTAGCTCTGCCCTACTTCCTGTTTGCCCTTGTATCCTGATTGCAAATATGATGTGACCATCTTTACTCCGATTCCTGTCACGATGTGTCCCTGCCATTAAACTTGTCCTTGAAACCATAAATCTGAAATAAACCCTTTCCTTCTATACGTTGCTCCTGATTGGGTTCACGACAATGAGAAAGTAACCGATACAATATCCATCAGCAATAGAATTCATGAGAAGTTAAAGCTAATGGAATTTGTAATACACAGAACAAAAATCTGCTGCGTAACCTACAATGCCAGGAACCAGACTCACAAATGAGTGAGCAAAGGCAGCCAGGGAGAGAGGCCTCACACCGTGCCTTATTATCAGGGCAAAACTGTTCCATGGACCTCACAGTGACTGATCAGACCTACACCAGACCTGCATAACAGAAGAAAAAGACGACATTAAAATAGAAGAGAGACCAGTTGGAAAGAGGAAGGGATTCAGCAGAGGGTGGATTTGGGAGGGAAAGTAGGGAGGGAGTTATAATCATGGTATATTGTCTATGTGTATGGAAGTTGTCAATAAAAATTTAACAAAACCATTCAACGATAGTGCTAGAAGTCTGGATAATGGTGACCTTTGGGGGGGAGGGAGGAGTGAAAGAGGGGCAAGAAGGGTCTCCTTCATGAAGGTGACATCCCCTCCTGCTCCTTAATCTGGGTACAGCTCACACAGGTGCCCATCTAGAGATACGCATCGTTTTCTGAATGGCTACTCTTCTAGCTCCATGGGAACAAGTGGAGGCATGAGGAAGTGAGGAGTGTCTCGGCTATTGCCTGGTGTGTTTCCATTAGCCATTGGTCACTTAGCTGCGCCCTGCTTCTGCCCTCTTGACTTGGCAAGTAAACCCAGTCAGGACAACTGCGTGGAGTAAAGGGCTCTGTGCATGTCTGGTCTTTCCTCCCGGGGCTGTCTTCCAGCCTCACTTCCCTCATCTCTGCTCAAGTGAGCAAGTCCCTGGCGAAAAAGGAGAGGTTAGCAATAACTTTCCTAACTGAATTACTGCAGAAAAGCAAAATCTCTGAGTCAAATGAACCTCTCTCTGTAAAGGAACAGATAATAATTATTATTATCATTAAGATGCTGACTATTAATTGCTCATTCATTTCCTACTTTGAGCTGAAATAAAATTCTCCTCCAGCCATCTAACTCCCATGGGGAGTGACGGTGGGCATGGGAATATTTTAATAATTCTTTAAATTAACAACTGTATGAGAAATCTTTTGACCATGTCCTGCTATGAAGCATTTATAATTTATGGGAAGTATATGTTTAGCCAAAAGGCTGAGTAAAAAGTGTTACGTGGGCTGGAGAGATGGCTCAGTAGTTAAGGCACTTGCCTGCAAAGCCTGATGATCTGAGTTTGATTTCCCAGTACCCATATAAAGCCAGGTGCACAGAGTGGCACATGCATCTGGAGTTTGTTGGCAGTGGCTGGATGCCCTGGCATGCTCATTCTTTCTGTCTGTCTCTCCTCTGTCTCTCTCAACTTGCAAATAAATAAATAAACACATTTTTAAAAGTGTTATGAATGCCACTGTTTACAGGTGGTAGCAAGTACCCTCTGGGTACGACCTCAGTTTTGCTTGAACCAGTACCCTTCAGAGGACTGTTAACCATAGGCTCTGGATTCAGTCTCAGGGCTTAGAGGGTGTCATATCTGGGCTTAGAGGGTGTCTTCCACTTGCTTCCCACTCTCAAATAAATTTGTTTACCAAGGTGGGTGGATATTTTCTCAGTCTCGGTGCCTCTCATTAAGCAACTTATGTTAAAACAACTTCATTTCAGTGAGGCATGGGGAAACAACCGCAGAGGATTTAAAAGGGAAAAAAATTCCATTTGCAACCTAGGACCATTTAGAAGAAGCACATTACTCCAGACTAAGGAAAGGAAGACATTCTCCCTGGATGGTAACTTAAAAAGCAAATTCCGAGACTGCTAGATGAAGCCTTCTCAGCACAGGGTGACCCATTATCTTGGCAAAAGCCTTCCTCAGAGCAGACTGTTTTTTAAGTTTGTGCATTCAGAGAGCTTTCCATTCCTCACAGGAGAGTTGTAAAAATGCATTTTCTTCCAAAGTACACCAAGGAGACCTAACACATCCATGTCTTCTTTCTCATTTCAACATCCTGTACTAATCTCTTCAGCTTTCAGACCTCCTCAGTCTGCAGTGACAAAGACAGTGGAAACCCACCAGCAGCCAGAAGCTGAGCGAAAGGGTGGACTTGCCCCCATCTTCTCCTGCCAAGATGTTCCCTCCAGTGTTGTGGAACTTTCCTTGGCCTTTACCACCATCAACCACAGGGGAATGAAATGAAATGATGTAAGACCAGGGTTTAAAAGCAACCACAAACAAGGTCCCCAGTAATGATGTGTTACTATAACAAATACCAGGGCTAACCAATTTCTGAAAAACCAAAGGTTAATTTTCTGCTCACAGGCTTGCTTACCTCACATCTGGTGTGATAGTTAATTGTTAACTGGATTGGATCTGGAAACACCTAGAAGACAATCCGGGGTGTCTGTTGAGGGAGCTTCTAGGTTAGCTTCTAGATTAACCTAATCTAAAAGCACTGGGTTATGGACTCAGGTCCCAGAATGAATCAGAAGGATAGAGCAAGCTGAATATCAGTCTTGTCGCTCTCTGCTTCCTGATCGTAGACACAGGGTGACCGGCTCTATTTGATCCTTCTGTCGCTGTGACCTAGCAGTGAGTCAAAATAAATCTTTCTGTTGGCCATGGTGGTACAAACCTTTAATCCCAGCACTAGGGAGGCAGAGGAATGATGATCACCATGAATTTGAGGCCACTCTGAGACTATATTGTGAATTCCAGGTCAGCTTGGGTTAGAATGAGACCCTACCTTGAAAAGTCAAAAGATAAGAATAAATAAATAAACTTTCTCTCCTTAAACTGCTTCTTGTCTGTGATTTTGTCATAGCAATGAAGGAATGGAGAGAGAAAGAGAAAGTTCCTGAGATTTTACCATCTATCCCTCCCAAGGGTACACTCCTAAAGACCCAAAGGACTCCCGCTGTGCCTCACACCTAAAGGTTCCACCATGGCTAGCCAACAGTGCCAGCCTGGGGAACAAGCCTGTACCATAAAGCCCTCTGGGGAACACTGAAACTCCAAATTATAGCAAAAGGTCACCTGGAGTCCCTAAAGATCCCAATATTGTCCTTTCCTAGGACTCAAATTATTCCCCTTATGTGCATGGGAATTCTAAAGTTTACCCAAACAGCAGGATAGTGGACTACTTGATGGACACTTCAGCATTTGTTTGAGTTGGCTTTCTGACTGACTTCAGAGCTTTATATTTGGAAAGGTCAAATACACGGTATTTGAAGAGCTCCTTCTTGCTCAGGAATGCCGGAGATCATAAACCAATTGCTGCACATTTTCCTCAAGAACAAGGCAAGTACTGTGGACTCTTCCAAGAAGGCCAACCAAGCAGCCATTTTCACAGGTGAGCACACCTACATGCTGTCTTTGCATTGGCTTACTAAAGCATCAGGCAACCTTTGCAAAGAGAAACAGTCTCAAGGCACATTTGCAGATGGATAATAAGTTCATTAAAAGAAAGGGGGGCTGGAAAGATTGCTCAGCAGTTAGGGTGCTTGCCTGCAAAGCCTAATTACCCAGGTTCGATTCCATGGTATCCACATAAAGCCAGATGAATAAGAAGGCACATGTATCTGGAGTTCATTTGCAGCAGGTAGAAGCTCTGACATGCCCATTCTCTCTCTCTCTCTCTCTCTCTCTCTCTCTCTCTGCTTGCAAATAAATAAATAAATACATTTTCTGATGCCTGGAACATTTTGAATCTTTACTCCTAACTCCCTAGATCCATAAACCATGGGTCAAAACAACTTCCATATATAGAGTTTCCTTTAAAGAGAAAAAAAATGGTGAAATTTATTAAATAATTGTCTGGAGCTATTTCTCTGGAGGGTACATAGAAGTCCTTAAGCAAACTGTTTGTTCGATATACACTTTGTAAATCAGTTTTGAAGGTTTTAGAAACTATTAAGAATACACTAACATTTTGGGTCAGAAAGGTTGTTTGCTTGATAAATTGGTATGTAGGAACATTAACTTAAGGTGTTCAGGCCAATTTCACTTAGAAAGGAATACAAATTATATCTGGGCTTCCAAGTTCAAATGTCTATAGTCCCACATTTCCCTTTGAGGGAGAACAAACAGGATGTGGCTCTTGTTCCATGTCAACTTTAAATCTCTCATAACTACAGTCGTGCCCTGTATTCAACCCACATTTGGTTTAAGTGACTCTGTCCAATCCTAGGAATGTTTGAGCTGAAGTGTGACATTCAAAATCAAGGTCAAGCACAGGATGAGAAGGAAACCACCCACTGTGAGCCGTTCATTTAATGTTTTCCTTGACACCATAAAATAGTAGCCTACAGGCCCTTTGGTGGAAAAAAAAAAGTCAAGTGATAGCTACCAAATCCACTGAAATCTTAGCAAATTGACATCACACCAGTTAATACAGTGGTCCTTCACCTCATCATCTCCTCAGAGTCAAAGTGTTACACCAGCCCTAATGCATCCAAATCTCAAGGGAGGGCTATGGCAGGGGTCATGTTCTTAGATGTGAAAAACTTAAATTAGTACTTCACAAACAGATGTGTGAAGGCTCATAAGCCCATGTGGGCACTCTCATCATTAGCATCCGGAAGAAGAAAATGAAGCTAGCAGGACATGCCAGATATTGACACAGACAGGGAAGTAGATGAACAATGGATGGAGGGGATGCAAGGGAACTGTAATGCTCATGCATTCCCGGTAGATGTGCGAACGGTATGGCCATTAGGCAGAATGGTCGGTGATTTGCTTCTGGTCCTGCCTTATAGATAACAACTTCACTCCTACCTATTGGCCTCTGAGAAATGAAAATCTATTCTGGAGAAGCCAAAATGGTAGATTAGAAGCAGCAGCAGGTGACCTCCAACTCTGGAATAATATATCTCAAAGTCTTAGCAAAACAATGACAAGCCAAGCCCCAAACCAGAGGAAGAAATCACAAAGACTAGATCTGAAATTAGTGAAATGTTCTAAAAGGAAAACACAAGGATCAACGAGACAAAAAGTTGTTTTGAAAAGTTGGAGAAGGCCTGGAAATAGAGCCTAGGTGGTAGAATGTCTGTGTAGTACACACAAAACTCTGGGTTGGACCCCAGCACTGCATAAAGTGGGTGTGGTGGCACACCTTTAATCCCAGCACTCGGGAGGGAGAGGCAGGAGAATCACAAACTCAAGGATATCTTTGGCTACATAGTGAGCTTGAGGCCAGCCTAGGCTACATGAAACCCTGTCTCAAAAAAGATTAACAAGATTGACAAAGCATTACTCTATATCCCAGCACTCGGGAGACAGAGGTAAGAGGATCACAGCGAGTTTGAGGCCAAACCAAGAGATGGGAAACTCAATAGAATGAGAGATGAAAGGAGGAGGAATTAGTCAGATATCACTCAAATTTAGAAGAACTTTTGAAAAATGGATACTTTAATCGATTAAAAAATCTAGAGGGAATGTATATATTTCTGGGTACATCTCACTTACCAAAATTTAACCAAGAGCATGTAAAAATCTAAACAGACCAATAACAAATAATAAAATTGATACAGTGATACAGTCTCCCATGAAGAAAAGTTCAGGATTAGACTGGCTGCTAATTTTTACACAACCTTTAAAATAGATCAATGCTCTTCAATTTATTCTATAACATAAAGAATTCTTCCAAATTCGTTCCATGAATTACCCTAAGAGCTCTGATACCAAACCCCAATAAGGAAGCAGCCAGCAGTGAAAATTATATAGAATGATCTCTTTGATGGAAACAAACAAACAAAATGAATTGTAATATGAATTCAGAATAAATTCAACAACATGTCAAAGAGATCATATATAGCTTCAACAAGTAGGTTTCTTTCTGGGGTGAAAACACACAAATCAATAAACATCATACTGCATAAATAAAATCAAGAATGAAATTCATATGATAACCTTAATACATGCAGAAAAGGTATTTGAGAGAACTCAGCATCCTTCATTAATAAAGATCCCAAAAAAAACTAAAAGAAGGAACATACCACAACCTACTCAACCCGCAGCAGGTGACCCCCAACTCTGTAATGATTCATCTCAGTCTTAGCAAAACAGTAACAAGCCAAGCCCCAAACCAGAGGAAGAAAAGAAATTACCTTTTTCCTAACTGTCAACTGAGTTAAGAAAAGGAATTCTTCTCTAAAATTAGGAATGACAAGGATATACACTCTCACCATTCTTAGTCTACAGAGGGCTTGACATTTTAGTCATAGAAACATGGCAAGGCAAAAATAATAGGATACAAATAGGGAGGGAAGGACTGAACTTGTCCCTATTTGCAGATGATATTATGTTTCACTGATGAAACCTTCCTCATCCTGCACCGCTTCCCTTCAGAGTGGGGGGTCACTGTTCATTCATTTTCAAGATTCCATCCAGTACCCTATGGCTTTCTGCCTCGGTCAGTGTGGATTCCTTCATAGCCATCTGAAACAATGTAATTATTGTTTCTTAGTGTGTTTGTGTACCTTTATGTCCCTGACTACAACATGAGCTCTAGAAGAACCTGGATGAGGTCTGTGGGCATCTCCAGAACTTTGCGTAGGCATAACCTTGAACAAAACACTTTCTCAAGAGTAGGGGCCACAGTCCCCAGCTCCTTAAATATACCTGTCTTTTTTTATCCCGAGGATCTGCATATGTCTGGCCTCAAACTCACTGTGATCCTCTTACCTGTCTTGCGAGTGAAGTGCTGGGATTAAAGGCATTTAGAGGGGTTTCTTTTATAATTCTGTCCACTACTTCATTCTTGACAGTTTCTCTTGCAGGTGTTTTTGAATGTCTAATTACTTACTCAGTGTTTTTCTTTTGTGTTAGATTTTAAGCCCTGTGAGGGCAGGGAGAGAATAAGTGTTGTTATTCACAGTTGGCATCTTACACAGCAAGCATGAGACTTGCTAAGTACTTGAATGAATAAATCAGTGGATGGATGGATGGATGGATCAAGAGAAAAATGGATGGATGGCTTTCTCTTTATTCAATACTGCTGTTGACCCGTTCATTTTCTCATTAAGCACAGCAACATTAAGTGACATTGTATTATCTGGTGAAGCCTTTGTTCCCAGGTAGTAAAATGCAGGGCAGAAATTTAGTGGATGAGGAATCCAGGTTCAAGGTTGAGATAATGAGCCAGAACCCTGGCTGGCATTGATCCAAAACTTGCAAGTGCTCACCTTTTGTCGCTGCATGAGAAATAATGACCTGCCACTCTCTCCCTCTCTCCAGGGATCCATATTACCTCTTCAAAGAATTAATAGGTGTAGACAATGTGTGACAGCCAATGATAAAACAGAATGGGCACATTGCAGTAAACCAACAGGCATATTTATGTTGCAGAGATTAAAAGCCTACCCTCGGTTCTCAGCTGATTTGGTAAATCAATAAACAGCCTCCTTATTAAGTATGAAAGGCCCCCATTTGTCAGCCCTCTGGGGATGTGTAGCAGTGTATGGTTTCTGTTCTGATTCTCTTGATTTCTCCACTTTGCAGACATTACATAATGCTCAGGGGAGAATCCCAGATTAGCAGGATGCAGACACAGAGCTAAATTTGAACTCACATCCAAGGCGGACACTTCCAATGTCACTCATGTCTCCTGATTCTGAAATACTTTCCACTTGTATTTTTTGGTACTTATTCCTAAATCTGAAAATAGCAACAACAAAATAATCAATTTTAAAAATCCTGATGTATCTTTTTATGTATGTTTCAAAGCCCAGCCAGATATTTCATAGAATAGCCAAGCTCCTGCTGTTTGTGTAAGGCACACACACATACTCAACAGTGTCTGCTGAACATGGAGTCAATTACACCATTACTGACAGAAGAGATTCAATAGTGCCTTGACTCTGGAAGTTGGGCTTCAAGAAACATCAACACATCTGAGTTTTCCCATAGTCTGCAGGAGTGGAGGAAGTCAGGGCATGTAAGGAGACTTTGGAGAGCTAATAAAAAGAAATCAGGGTTGTGTGCAATGTCAGGAAGTCTAGGACACTGAAAATTATTAAAATAATCCCTCAGGTTTACACCTGGGTTTATTTCTCTTATTAAAAAAGAAGTGAAGGAAATAATATTTAACGGTGTTTTTCTTGCGAACGCTCACAGCAAAAGTGATCAACACTTATTTTTTAAAAGGATAATTCTATAAAGTCTGCAGTCTATTCTTTTATTATGAACTGATGTAATTGGATGTATTTAAAGAGAATAGCCTGAGGACTGAAATATTTTAATTTGCTTCTCTAATGAGAGGTTCTTTGCAGTTCTTCTAAGAACATTTGTTTTCTCAAGCTTCCTTCCCCCACATTATCTCCCACACACAAAGTTAGAAATCAACACACTCACCAGGCCTGCCTGGGTAGAAAGAGTGTGTGCTGGGGTTGAAGACAGCACATGCAAAGCCAAGCACAGTGTGTTCACAGATGCAGATACATTTATCCAGCATAAAAATCACTTTTAATCTGGGAAGTAACAAACCTGGCCATATGCCCTCGTCAGATGTGTGATTATTTTCCAGGCTTTTGTTGCATGGTTCTTGCTTAAAGGCAACCAGGAGGGTTATTTCTAGAAAGTCACCCAATTTTTAGCTGCATAGAGGGGAACTACTTTCCCTTGATTAATACCTGTCAGGACATTATGAAGTAATTTATGCCCTCGTAAAGGACCTTGGGGACTTCCAAGTGTGTCCTCATAACCAGCAGCGGCCACACACAGGAACCGGTTAGAAATGCAAGGTTATTAATCCCCTCCCCAAGATTGATTGAATTTGAACCTCTGTGAGCAGAGCCCTGCACGCCCTCTGGGGACTGTGGTTCAGGCCTTATGTCGTTTAAACCCCACAAGTGCCTTAGATAAAACAAAACTGTAACCTCCTCTTCACTCTTTTAGAGACAAGGAAAGTGTGACCAAGAAGGCCATTTGTCACCTAGCTGGACCATAAGGGAGCTGGTATTTAATTTCCAGGATTTTTGGTGCTAACACCAAACCTGCTCCATTTTGGCATCAAGTATGGCTGCTACTGTCCACAAGGCATTGTCACTGGACAGTCCAGCTCAGCCCGACCTCATCTGGAAGATCCAGAAGTAAAGCTACTTCCTGAGTAGAGGTGTGTGGAGTTGTGTTCTCGCTGCTGGAAAAACACTCGGTCAGAAGCAGCATTTGGGAGGAAAGAATTTTGTTTTAGTCTTACAGCTTCGAAGGGAAGCTTCATCATGGTGGAGAAAGTGTGGCAGCCAGCTCATATCATGTATAAGCAGGAGAGAGAGAGAGAGAGAGAGAGAGAGAGAGAGAGAGAGAGAGAGAGAGAGGCTCTGAACATACTGTGGTATGGGCCCAGCCAGCCTTGTCCAGCAAGGTTCTACCTCTCAAAGGCTCTACCAGCTAGAGATTAAGGAGACACTTAATCACAACCATTTCTGGCTGTGTAAGGCATTCTGTATTCAAACCACTGCAAGGAGGAAGGTTCCTTGTCACACCTACAGACACAAGTCAAATCTTCAATCACACTCCCTCAGTGTTAGAGGGACAGAAGCACACACTTGCAAGAGGAGGTTTTAGCAGCACTTAATATATTAGGAGGAGACAATGGGATCTTCCTAGTCCTGGGCCTCAGGGATCTAAACTTCCCCAGTCAACTATCTACAGGCTACTGAATAAAGATGCAAAATGTAGCTTGATGTGTCCAGTTCTAAATCTTAATGTGACCTTGTTCCGTTCTAAGGATTCTGACTCAGTTGACAGAATGGAGCCTGGAGGGAGGGAGGGAGGGGAGAAGGGAGAGAGGGAGGGAGGCAGGGAGAAATTTATGGAGCTGCTGAGTGAGAAATGGAGATTTTTGCTCTGGCCATGTATCCACCAGTTATGCAAAGAGAAAGAAGTTCCTCCTAGAACTTGAGAATGTTTATTTTACAACAGGAGAGCAGATTTTTGTTTTTCTGAACATCTGTGATACAATACATGCAAAGCTAATGCAATTTGAAGCAGGTTGGTGGATTGTATCAAAGCCAGTTTGCTGGTGGTGATGTGGGGTGGTAGCTATGCAAGATGTTACCATGAGGAGAAAACGGGTGAAGGTCATGTGAAGTCTCCCAGTCAGTGCTATTGGGTTTTGGATATGAGTGTATGTGTGTGTTCATGTCTTCCAGTGCAGACACACACTTGCCATGGCACGTGGGTGTGTAGATCAGAGGTCACCCTTCCAGTGACTGTCTTCCCCTTCCATCTTGTTTGAAGCAGAGTCTTCTGTTATTCCGGACTGCATTCTGCTGGCCCATGAGCTCCAGTCTCTCTCCTTCCCTCCTTGCCCTGGGTGAGCTTGGATGACAGACACTTCACTATAGCATTGGGTTCCATGTGGGTTCTGGGGATCCAAACTCAGGTGTTTGTGCTTGGGCAGAAAACACTTTATCCACTGAGCCATCTTCCCAGACCTCTCTACACTGTATTTTTAAAAAAATTGTTTATTTGTTATTTATTTTGCAAGGAGAGAGAGAGAGAATGGGCATGTGGGGGCCTCTAGCCACCACAATCAAACTCCAGATACATGTGTCACTTTGTGCATCTGGCTTTATGTGTGTACTGAGGAATCAAACCCAGGTCGCTAAGCTTTGCAGCCAAATGCCTGAACTACTGAGCAATCTCTCCAGCTCATACATTGTGCTTTGTTACAGTTGCATTTAAATTTACAATGATCTCAAAATAAAAGCCTCTTCAAAAGTCAGTGTCATGGGCTGGAGAGATGGCCTAGTGGTTAAGGTGTTTTCCTGTAAAGCAGAAGGACCTGAGATCAATTCTCCAGTACCCATGTAAAGCCAGATAGATACACAAGGTGGCTCATGTGTCTGAAGTTTGTTTTCAGCGGCTGGAGGCCCTTGTGTGCCCAGTCTCTCTTTCAAATAAATAGATTAATTAAATTAAATTTTTAAAAACTGTCATACTAGAAGGGTAGGAAGTTGAGGAAAGTAGCCAGTGTCTCTAGATGTCACCCTCCCCACAAGTCCTGAACCACTGAAAGGCAGTGATAGACAGGGGACATTCACAACCCTTTCCATCTCCCACAGGCTGGTTGGAACACAGAGGCTCTAAGAGCTCACAGTTCATTGATGCTTCGGGGAAGGTCCCCATGCGCTGATAATTAGTGATCACCTCTAACACCCAAGGTCGCATGACCTCTCTGCTATTTTTGGTGTGGAATCTTTTAACCTATTCCTTCCTTTACAGGGGTGAACAGGTCAGAGGGAAGAAACCTTTACTGCAAAGAAATTTGCTGATTCCTGCCTATTTTTTTTAATCCTCGAGTTGCCAGACAGAGTATTTAAAAATACACCTAAGATGTTGCTGGGTGCCAAGAATTTCACATCAAGTGACTGCCTGTGAGTGGTTTTGATGGGAGACTTGATATGACACCCCGCACCCCGGTAAGTCATTTGATGGCACAGGAGATCAGGCAACACACTGCAGAGCAGCAAAGTCTATTTCTGATGCCCCAGCCCTTATGTGAAGGAATCTCTCCAGCCCTAACCCTACCACAGCCTTCCAAGAAGCCTAGGAATAAGAGAAACATATCTTCCATTGGTAGTGAAGTGGAGAAACCAAGGCAGGACAGCTACTTTTTAAGCAAAATGCTGGAGGCTGGACAATATGAAAATGTATTTTTAAAATATTTTTTATTTACTTATTTGTCAGAGAAAGAGAGAGGGGACACACAAGGGCCTCTAGCTACTGCAGATGAACTCCAGATGCATGTGTCACTTTGTGCATCTGCCTTTATGTGGGCACTGGGGAATCGAACCCAGGTCATTAGGCTTTGCAGGAAAAATCCTTAATCAATGAACCATCTCTCCAGCCCTAAAATGTATTTTTATTAGGAACCCTCACCATGCCAAATGCTAGCATTTAACTTTTATGACACCCAAGAGACAAGTAAAATGTTACCCATTTTATTGATAATTGAGAATAAGAAAGTGAATTTGTACAAGGTCCCATATCTTGTGAAGAAGTAGTGGGCTCTGATTTGCCTTTGACCTTTATATCCACATATATATGTGCATATATATAGTCCTATATATGTGCACATATATATATATATGCATGTACTGTGTGTGTGTAAAAACATCTAGAGACACTGGAGTACACACTATATGTGCACATATAGATTCCCCTCTGGCCTCTGTATGTATGTATGTGTGTGTGTGTGTGTGTGTGTGGCTATGTATATATAGAGAGAGTACAGGACGTTCTCTCTTTTCACCTGTTTCACTGACACAGAGGCTCTCACTCAACCCAGAGCTGCCATAGTTTTCTGGCCAGCAAACCCCAGCCATTCTCGAGTCTCTGCAACTCTGAAGGAATAGAGTTACATACATGTGTCACCATGCCCAGCTGTTTACCTGGGGACTGGGGAATTGAACTTGGGCAGTCTCAGGCTTATGTAGTAAGTGCTTTTAATGGCTGAGCCATCTTCCCAGTGACAACCAACTATTCCTTTGAGTAGTTTTGTGATCAGATCAGATACTGGCTAGTAACAAGTGTCGTTGATATTTTCAGAATAAATGTGTCTTGTGACCAAGAGGATTTCTAATAGTAATAGAGAGACCCAGAGCTCTTGAGGGATCAAAACAACCTGCCCAGATGGTCACATTATGCTAATACTGACTGAGGCATTTGCGACCCCATGGTGAGTAGCAGTAACCCCACAGGGGAGGGAATGGGCGGTGTGGGAGAGGGGATGACCAACACGTGATTCCTTCATGCAGTAAAGTTCATAATTAATAATATGAAAAGTAAATTTTCAAAAAGAGGGAGGTTACAGATCTGTGTGGCTCACCATTTGTGACCAAGAACTTGCCCTCCCGTGGCAGCTTGGCATTGCTGTACTGAGCATGCTCACTGGGCTGCAGGGTTTGCAAAGCATTTCCACCCATACATTACCTCATGTGATCTTCATCCTCATTTAATGAACCCAGAATGACATTATAGAGAGAGGGAAATGAGACCATTGCTTGGCATGCTGGCTCCCAGCCTGGGGCCCTCCTGTGCCTCCCAAGTGCTGGGGCTAAAGGTGTGTTCAAACATGTCTGGCTTCACTTAAAAAAAAATTATAATTGTGTGTGTGTAAGTGTGTGCTCTATGAGTGTGCCTGCGTGTGCTCTGTTAGTGTGTGCTCTATGTAAGTGTGTGTCTGTGTGTGTGCTCTGTGTGTGTGCCTGTGTGTGTGCCTGTGTAAGTGTGCGCTCTGTGTAAGTGTGTGCCTGTGTAAGTGTGTGCTGTGTGTGCTCTGTATAAGTGTCTGCCTGTGTAAGTGTGTGTTCTGTATAAGTGTGTGCCTGTATAAGTGTGTGCTCTGTGTAAGTGTGTGCCTGTGTAAGTGTGTGCCTGTGTGTGCTCTATATCAGTGTGTGCTTGTGTAAGTTTGTGCTCTGTGTGTGTGCTCTGTGTAAGCATGTACCTGTGTAAGTGTGTGCCTGTGGTAAGTGTGTGCTCTGTGTGTGCTTGTGTAAGTGTAAGTGTGTGCCTGTGCAAGTGTGTGCTCTATATAATGTGTGCCTGTGTAAGTTTGTGCTCTGTGTAAATGTGTGCCTGTGTAAGTGTGTGCTCTGTGTATGCCTGTGTAAGTGTAAGTGTGTGCTCTGTGTAAGTGTGTGCCTGTGTAACTGTGTGTCTGTGTAAGTGTGTTTGCCTGTGTAAGTGTGTGCCTGTGTGTGTGCCTGTATAAGTGTGTGCCTGTATTAGTGTGTGCTTGTGTAAGTGTGTGCTCTGTGTATGTGTGTGCTCTGTGTAAGTGTGTGCCTGTGTGTGTGCCTGTGTAAGTGTGTGCTCTGTGTGTGCCTGTGTGTGTGCCTGTGTGTGGAGGCCAGAGTTTAACCTCAGTTGTCATTCTTAAGAATGCCACTGACCTCCCTGAGACAGAACCTCTGATTGGCCTGGAGCTAGCCAGTGGCCAGCAAGCCCCGGGGATTCTCCTGCCTCCACCTCACCAGAGTTGGGATGACAAATTCTCACCACCACACCCAAAATTTTTAAATAGTTTGGGGGATGGAACGCAGGTCCTTATGCTTGCAACACTCTCAACTGGGCTGTCACAACATCCTTATATGAGTATGGTTTTTGTATAAGTATGTTTTTAAGGACAGCAAAAGGCATACTGGTAGCTGTGTAAAAACACAATCTCTCTCCTTTTTTGCTGTTTTCATAGAATTAAAAGAAAATCTTTTGTCTTTTTTTATTGTCCATAATGAGTTACATAAAAACATAATCTCTTGTGCTCACTTGTTTTAGGATTTAGTTAATATTTCAAATTTCAGTTGATGTTACAATTGGCAGTGGTGGACCCAATCCTGACGATAAATGGGACTGTTTGCTTTATTTTAACCTATGTTTTTATTAGGAGAACCTGTTTTTGATTTCTGCTTATTGACTTAAGCATGCTCTGTTTCATCACAATGTGTCATCCCCAACAGTGTCAAATTGAGTTGATCTTCGTCTTTCATCCCTTGTGTACAGCTCAAACAGACAGCTGCATTAGATGGCTCTGTTCAAGTTTAAGGCCTATTGTCATTTTTTAAATCAACTGTTTCTTAAAATATTTTACTTGTACATTTATTTATTATTTTTTATATTTATTTTCATTTATGTATTTGCAAATACAGAGAGAGAGAGAATGAGAGAGGGCACACGAGGGCCTCTTGCCACAGCAAACAAACTCCAGATGCATGTGCCACTTTGTGCATCTGGCTTTATGTGGGTGTTGGGGAATTGAACCCAGGCCATCAGATTTTGCAAGTAAGCACCTTTAAGTGCTGAGTCATCTCGCTAGCCCAGTGCTTTTTTTATTTTTGAAAAATAAGATTTGATTTAAAAATGGTGGCATATTACAATGTTAAAAGTCTGATGGTGGGCTGGAGAGATGGCTCAGCAGTTAAGGCACTTGCCTCCAGTGCCTAAGGCCCCGGGTTCAATTCCCCAGGTCCCACATAAGCCAGACCCACCACAAGGTGGTGGCCCTGGTGTGTTCTCTCTCTTTCTCTCTCTCTCTCTCTCTCTCTCTCTCTCTCTCTCTCTCTCTCTCTGCTTGAAAATGAATAAGTAAAATATTTTAAAAGTCTGATGGATGACATCATAAGTAGATAGCAGGTTTGCATCTTCTCAGACTGTGGTTTTCTTGGAAAAATAAGTAGAAAAGTGAGGCATGGTAACTATAATTCCTTCCATTCTGAAGACTGAAGAAGGAGGGTTTCTGAGTCTGAGGCCATCCTGGGCTACATAGGTCTCAGAACACAAAATCACAGAACAAAACAAAACGAGGTTGGTACTATCCAGTCAGCTGTGCTGTAAGTTATCATGATGCCTGCATGAACAGATATAAGGGAACATTCCAGTGAAGTTCAGAAAGGTGCAGTCTCTACCTGTACACAAGGGGCCCTGAGTACTTGGTGGACACTCTTCTGTGTGATGGGTTAACAGCATTGACCCGAGGCTCCAAGGAACTATTGTTACCTCTCTAGGCTTTCTACACAATGAATACTCTCTTCACTTATAAAAGCCATCTTTGATTTTATATTTTTTAATTTTTCAAGGTAGGGTCCAACTCTAGCCCAGGCTGACCTGAAATTCACTCTGTAGTCTCAGGCTAGCCTTAAACTCACAGTGATCCTCCTACCTCTGCCTTCCTCTCCCAAGTTCTGGGATTAAAGGTGTGTGCCGCCATACCCAGAGATAGCGTCTTTTTGTTACTGAATAAAATATAGTTCCTATTGAGAGATTCAATCTTCCATTGGATTGTCATAGTCAAGAACCACCTTGTCCTATAGCCAGCTTGTGTAAGTAAATCAGGCCCCTTCTCTGTGGACATCATTTCCCTCTCCTCTGAGGACCAATGCCCACCATGGCTGGCTCTCTGCTCCTGCACTGTACCTGGCTGAGCTCTCTCAAAGCACCTGCCACCACATTGCAGTTTGTTTCAGGAGGCTACAAGCATGATTACTCAGATGAAGGGCTGACATTTTGTGGGTGTTCATCTTTGACAAAGATCAAACCCTTGTTCATGTCAGAAACCACAATAAGTCCCCAACACTGCTTTCCTGGGTTTTAACATTTTCACAAATCAAATTCTTCAAAATCAAAGAGCACATTTACCCCCATCTGAGCTTACTAAAAGCTTCTTCCTGGTCCACTTGAATCAGTCATCTGCTAACCAATTCCACCCCCCTTGGGTAGAGTTATCAACCAATTTGGAACATGGAGTGAGGAAATGCTGAAATCACGTGTGCTGTTTTCTGCGTTCTCCTTGCCCAATTGTTTTTCATAGAAGAGTAAATACAGGAAAAACAAGGCAGTGAGATAATAGCTAAATTAATTAGAAACCTCAGAAACCCACTCACTTTAATAAGTCTTACAGGAAATGGATTCTATAGATGAACAGACTCCATGTGGAAACTCTTTCAGCACTGGGCCTTTTCTATAATGTTCTCACATTGAATTATGGATGATGGGTCAGACCCTTGCTGTTCTCAGATAAGACCTCCTGTGTTCTGTGGAGACTTGGTCATTCAACCTCAGGAAAAAGTGCACACATGTGCACACACAGCCCTTCAAACCTAGGCTACCTACACCACAGTTATCCAGTCAGTTCCCTTATGAAATAGAGGCAGGGCATCCTTACATAGTCTCATGCAATTGTAAGTTTCACCAACTGCGACCCTGGAACAATGCCAACTTGCTGAGGTGGATTTATTTCTTCATGTATACAAATGGGAAATTTATTGCATTTCCTAGACACAGAGCTGCGGAGAGTGTGCACACTTCAAAGATTATCACTTAGGATACCAGATGATTTGCAAACCCTCAACATCTTTAGGGCCACAGCGCAAGACCTCCCTAAACTGTTGGGCAGTTCCGAAATAGATGACTTACTTTTAATCACACAGGTAATAACTGTCACAATAGCAAAAATCAGTTTTGTGTTCTGATGTTCCAGGGCATTTTCCTTACTGAATTTTCACAAAAGTCTATGAACTAAACATTATCTTCACTTTCTTTCCAGATGGCACAGTAAAGTGAAGCGATTTTGACCAAAGTCAAAAAGCTAAGTGTTGTGGTCAGTTTTCTAGTTGCTGCACAGAAAGAACCCAAACAAAAGTGGCTTGTGGAGGAATGGGTTTATTTGGCTTATGGACTCGAGGGGAGACTCCATCCTGGCAGGGAAAACGATGGCATGAGCAGAGGGCTGGACATCACCTCTGCCACAGCACTGCAAACAGCAGCAGGAAGGTGTGCCAAACTCTGGCAAGGGAAAGCTGGCTTATAACCCCATAAACCTGCCCCTGACAACACAGCTTCATCGAGGTTGTAAAACCCAAACTGCCATCAGCTGAGGATCGATCTATCAGAACACATTCATTTGTTTGTGGGGAACACCTGGATCAAACCATGATACTAAATGACAGTCATCATTTCTCCATGCACAGCTGGTTCTCTGTGGTGGCCAGGAGCAAACCCAAAGCCAAGCGCATGCTAAGTAAGCATTCTACCAACTGGGCCACATTCCCAGGGGCCGTGCCAGTTGTAAGGACACAGAGGTCGATGATCTACCTGCCTTATTCCTTAAGAAACCTACAGGTGGTTGTTGACAGATACTCAGGGAAGTGACAAACTGAGGCGTGCTGGGGTTGGTAGAGTCCAAGCAAAACATGCTCATAGGAGAGAGGGGCTGGGAACACGTCTGGCAGACACAGGCGAGTAGTTCTAAGACCTCAACAATAAAGCAGTCTTAATTCTCACCCACCATGACTCAGGGAACTGAGCGGATGAGGGGGAGGAAAGATTGTAAGAGCCATGGTGGGAGAGATTTCCCAGAGACATGCCCCCCCTCAGCAATAGCATACAAAGGGAGGTGGAACCAGGTTGACTTTTAGGCTATCCATAACCCCCTACCCCATGGACTGATCCACACTGCCCATGGAGGAGGATATCCAGCTGATTGGGGACAGGGAAGAGGGAAATCCTGGAACTGGGGACACCAACACATTATTTGCTCATTCAATGTATCTAATTATGGATAATAAAGAAAAATAAGTAACAAAAATAAAATACAACTGAAAAAAGTGACACATATGTCTAAATTTCATTTGCAGTAGCTAGAAGCCCTGGTATACCCATTCCCTCTCTCTGTTAAATAAATTAATTTTAAAAATTGGTTACATTTTAGAAACACTGGGAATCAGAGGGAATTTTGGGGGGGTATTTGTGTGTATGATGTATGTAAGTGCACATATGCAGTTGCACATGAATGTGTATAGAGAACAGGAAAAAATCTATTTTTCACCTCTCAGATGTGGGTTGTCTATTTTTGTTGAATTTTTAAATTTTGAGACTAGATCTCTCAATGTCCTGGAGCTTACCAATCAGGCTAGACTGGCTGGCCAGGGAGTCTCGGGGGATTCTTTACCTCCTGTGTGAACTTCTGCTTCTAGCATTTTTACATGGGTTTGGGGACTCAAACACAGGTCCTCATGTATGTGAGGCAAGCACTGTACTGACTGAGTCATCAAACTGACCTCTGTCCATTAGTTTTCAGGTCTACTCCACGTGAGCTAGGGATCTGTACACACCACTTAAAGAAGGGTTTCAAGGGCTGGAGAGATGGCTCAGACATTAAAAGGCGCTTGCTTGCAAAGCCTGTCAGTCTGCGTTAGATTCCGCACTACCCACGTAAAGCCAGATGCACAAAGTGGTGCACATCTGGAGTTTATTTGCAGGGATAGGAGGTCCTTGTATACCCACTCTATTTCCTCCCCTCCTCTCTCTTTCTTTCTATCAAATAAATATATATTTAAAAAGAAGGGCTTTGTGTTAGGTGACATTAAGTGTGAGTGTGTGTGTGTGGGGGGGGGTGATTTGAGTGTCCATAGCCTTGTGTGCTTTGAATATTTGGTCCTCAGCTGGTGGCAGTTTGAGAAAGTTGTGGAGCCTTAGGGTGGTGGAGTCTTGCTGGGAGAAGTGTGTCACTGGGGTGGACCTTGAGGTTTATAAATCCAGCCCACTGGGTGCTTGGAGCTAGCTCACTCAGACTACTTCTTCCAAGTTGATGTGACAAGATATGACACCTGCTACCTTACCCATGCCCTGCTTTCCCTGCCATAATCACAATTCTTCCTTGAAACCATAAGCCTGAAATAAACCATTTTGTCCCATAAGCTACTTTTGGTCCAGTGTTTCATCCTAGCGACAAGACACTAACTGTTATAAGTAGCATTATGTCTGCAAGAGATTTGCCCAAAGCCGTATAATAGAATAATGTCAAAGTAACAATAGAAACCAGACAGTCTGTGCCCACATCTCAGGGAACATTTGATAGATAAGATACCTCTCTCCTTGGGCTGCATGAAATGTCGCCAGCAAGATAGTTCCATTCCACCTGAGGACACTGCAGAGAATAAATTTCACCTTTGGAGGAGAGTTGTTGCCTACCACCATAAATTTCCTCTTGAAGCACACTCTTTACCAGTCGGACTGAGAAATGGAGAGCGGGGAGGAAACTGTTTAAAGCTGTCTCTGTACACATCACTCATCATGGCTTCTCATGTGAAAACATGAACCTATGACAGCAATGTAAGGACATAACCTACTGCTGCTGAGGCAAAACCACGTGTGATGGATGAAGCCAACTCACGGTGGCAATAGTAAAACACAGAAGCAGGGACCACCTGCTTCGTGCTGGGTACAGATGAGTCTGTGCTTGGATGGACTAAAAGAACCCTCCACTTCAGGAAAATAATAACAACCAACAAGTTCTTGTTCATTTTGGAGGACAGGCCATTTTCAACATGGCTGTCTATGTAAAATGAGGAAAGAAAAAGGAAGCAAAAAGTAACTTCTTTTTGATGCCAATTCTTTTCAAAAAGTTATCTATCTATCTATATATCTATCTATCATCTATCTATCTATTTGTAAGCACACAGAAACAGAAAGAGAAAAGAGGGTGGGGAGAGAATGGACATGACAGGGCCTCTAGATTCCACAAACAAACTCCAGATGCATGTGTCACTTTGTGCATCTGGCTTTATGTGGGTGCTGGGGAATCAAACTCAGGTCATTAGGCTTTACAGGCAAACACCTTAACTGCTGAGCCATATCTCCAGTCCCTCCAATTCTCTTCTAAAGTCTGGTTTTAGGGAGCAGAGTGTGTAGACTCCCTTGATAGACAAGGAGCAGATGGCAGAGAATTTTCTATTTTTAGATTTGTAATAAATGACAGCTTCAATGTTTGTGGCTACAGGTATCTTCGAGTGTAATTTTTGTTTTTATCTTGGGGGAAGCTATCAAAGATCTAGGATTGACAGGCATAATATCAAATGGAATCTTGAATGATATTAAAGAACAAAGGTTTTCAGCCTGCCCTTTGCAGAGCCTGCAGAGCTGGAGAATTCCCACAGGGGGCGCAAAGGAAACAAACTGAATTGAGCCAGGTGCCTCCTTTCCCAGCATGCCCTGCTGTCACAACACAGCACACTCATTCTTATCAGCTTATCTATTGATGTTTTCTATATAAGACTGCCTTTGCAAGCACTATTAAGTTAGTAAAGAAAAATGCAAGGGAAAAATCAGATCATGAACCAATTATAGAGTATAATTTCATTTAGAAAACTATATACACGCATGCATTTAAATGCACAGAATAAAAAGGTACTACAAATGTGTACATTTTCTCTTACTGATGTCCTGGATTAACTACTCTTAGTCTTGCTTTTATTTTTCTAACTTCTCTGTCTTCAGTTTGTGTAAGAAATCTCAAGTGTAAGTAAAAGAAAAAAAATGTCTTTGGTGTGGAGAGATGCCTCAGTGATTGAGGCACTTGCCTGCAAAGCCTAATGACCCAGGTTTGAATTCTCCAGTACCCACGTAAAGCCACAAAGTGGCACATGCATCTAGAGTTCATTTGCAGCAGCTGGAGGCCCTGCTGTGCCTAATCTCTCTCTCTCTCTCTCTCTCTCTCTCTCTCTCTCTCTCTCTCTCTCTCTCTCTCCTTGCAAATAAATAAAATAAAAATAAAATGTTTTCAAGAAATTCGTGCTGCAAATGAACTCCAAATATATGCACCAGTCTATGCATCTGGCTTTGCACAGGTACTGAGGAATCAAAGCAGGGTGGTTAGGCTTTGCAAGCAAGTGCCTTAACTACTGAGGCATCTCTCCACTCCCTCTTTTCCATTTTTAATTCTGGTGAGCATCAGGTGGTTTAGGAAGCAGTGATCCCTAAAAATCTGTGAGTATAGGTTTGCCCACCCCTGCTGTAGATACCAGAGC
>PVHP010007188.1:0-50955 GCA_004024765.1 Zapus hudsonius
CAAAGCTTGCAGGCCAGCTAATCTGGCATTTGCAATAGTGAACAAGAGACCCTGTCAAAGAATCCTTAGACCTCCAAGACACACACCTAGCATGTGCACACACATCCACATTATACACACAGAGACACAGAATATCTACAAATAAATGAAAATTTTAAGTATTTTCTCATTCCTTCTCCCACATTCCAAATAAAAAATTCATTTTCTGTTACCTGTATTTCAACAACACTATGAACTAGAGACATTTCAAACATGCTTAACTGTAGAATTCTCACTACAGAAACTACTGTCCGCTCTGCTCGCTCCTTCTGATGTGTTCATGTTTATTGAATACTTAGTAAATTAGGGAGAAGGAAAATCGAGAAGAAAAGGTCAAGGTGCCGCAAGTGTTTAAAGCACCGTGTACAGAGTTTTAAGTAAGGTTGGCATTAGGAATTAGGTGGCCTTCTAAACTGGCATGACTCACTACCCAGAATGACGGAGTGGTTCGAGTCGCTGGGCTCCTCAGTGAGTGCTTCTGGCCTGTTGGATGCCTGAGCATTCCAGCCCCTCTCCACTAACCTAGTACCAGGAATGTTCCCAGTCGTTGAGACAATCCAAACTTCAAGTCTTTCCATACTGTCCCTGAAGGTGGTATCACCACTGGTTGAGAATCACTGGCTAGAACAAAAACATTAGCTGCCAGAACTCAATGGCCATTTTTGGAAGCATTGTGCATCTGTCTATTCCATGTTAACTTTCTCCAGACTTTACTCATGGGCAGACAGATGGACAGAGATGATGATAAGACTGAACTAATTATAAGGGGTATAGTAAAGGTTTTCAAAGGAGGAAAATGGAAAATAACAGTAACCATGCTGGTTGGGGCTACAGATATAGCTCAATAGATAAAGCTTGTAGTATAAGCATAAGTAATGCAATTTGGGTTCCCAGACCCCATGGAAACTAGAATCATTTCCTGGGAGCTGGTGCTAAAAGGAGACCTTGCCTCAAACAAAGTGGAAGGTAAAGACTGACACCCAAAAGTTGTCCTCTGATTCCCACGTGCATGTGGTGGCATAAATGTGCCATGACGTGCACATGCATGTAGTAACCGTGCTTTCCATGGTGGATGGTAAACTATGGAATTTGTTATCCTAAAAGTCAGGTCTAGATAGCTTCTTGAAGTTAGTAACTTGCTCTCAATGCTGTTTTGAGATTATACACAGTAAGTATATTAATGAATGAGAGAAATAACTATGTTTATTAAAGAAAATTAAGAGTATCTTTCAGTTTTGATTGATATTCCTTGACATGCAATCATAGTGTCTTTGCTACCTATAGGTACCTCAGACCCCATAGGTTAAGGGCTCATTTCCACAAAATTGTTTCTACTTCTGTGGTGGTTTGAATTACATGGTTCCCCTAAACTCATGTGTTCTGAATGCTTGGTCCCCAACTGATGACAGTTTAGGAGGTAGAGCCTTTGCTGAAGGAGGTCTGTTGTTGGGAAGGGCCCTAGGGGTATTACAGCCAGCTCCCCCTTGCCAGAACTCAGCTTCCCCTCCTGCTGCTATTTTCCACCTGCTGTGGTAGAGGTGATGTCCAACCTTTGCTCATGCCATGCTTTCCCTGACATCATGAAGCTTCCCTGGAGACTGTAAGCCAAAATAAACAAGTTTCCTGCCATCTGCTGCTTTTGGTTGGATGTTTTATCCCAGCAACAAAAGGTGACTGCAATAACTTTAGATGCCAAGTTCAAGTCCCTGTGCTTTTGGCTTATAAATTTTGGGGTTTCAACAACCTCCTTGGACTTAATAATTATTTGAATAATTTAGTAATAATATTTTACACTTACAAAATTCAGGAAAATATATTTACCACTTTCTCATAAGCAATATGATTCTGGAACAGTCAAATAAGAGGTTGCATAGTACAAAGCATGAGGGAGAGACATGCTGCTGTCCTCCAGCACCTTCAAGAGTTCTACATCTCAGGGTGTCCCTGAGCCAGTGGCTTAGGGATTCCATAAACATGACTGCTTAACTAAATTGGCCTTTGGTGATTGAACTTCATCTCCAGCCCCATTCTCCTCCTCAGCTCAGAGCTCACTCTGGGGTAGGTAGGGTTGTATGTCTTATCTCTAGTACAGGGGCTCTGTGCTAGAACTGGGGCCAAAAATCAAAGGGATAGTTTTCATTATGCCATAGACTCAAGCACTCAAGATATTTTTTCTTGAAAAGTTAGCATAAATAAAAGCCCAGATATGTAAGTTCTAAAATATTATAGCATCATTGCTGAAACTAAAGAAGTTGGAGCCAGGTGGGTGGTTCATGCCCACACTCTTAGTACAGGAGGCTTAGTGAGTTCAAGGCCATCTGGGCTATGTAACAAGACCCATCTCCAGGGAAGAATACTAGAGCAGCCTTCTCAGCCTAGTGCTATTGATACTTGGGACAGGAGAATTCTTTGTTGGACAGCTGTCCTATGCATGGTGGGAACTTTAGTAGGACTTGTATCTGCTGGATCTGCAGGTTATGATGACTGCAGCCTCCAGATATAGGTAGCTGTCTTGTGGCCAGGCAGAATCACCTGGTTGAAAGCTACCACACTAGAGAACTTGGATAAATCTTAGTATATTCATCTGATAAAAATATTATAGGGTAGCGTGATTTTTTCACCATCCTGGTGGTACACACCTTTAGCCCCAGTATTTGGGAGGCTGACTTAACAAGTTCTCTGCAAGTTTGAGGCCAGCCTGGGGGTTAAGAGTGAGTTACAGGCTAGAGTGAGACCCTACCTTGAAACAAAAAATTATGGAGTGTTTTTTTTAAATTAATATGGAAATGTCTATAAAAAGTTTAAAAGTAATCATGTCAACTACAACAAAATTATTCATCATATGGTAAGGACATAAAACTTTAATTGGAGATTTTTTCACAGTTTTATTAACAGTATTGCTAAATTAAAAAAATTTGTAAGGTGTGATTTAAAGGACTATTCCTGTCCTTTTGAAGTAATACGATGCAAGAGAATGTTCCTTTATGTAAAGCAGTCCTTGATGTCACTATGACTGGGAGAATCCTGGGTGAGAGGGCCTGAAAGGCGCTTGGCATTGCTGTGCTTTTTCTCATAGAAACGACCATCTCCCTCCAACAAGAGTGGAGTAGAGAGAATGCATAGACAGATGAATAGCTGAGGCTTCTCTGAGGTAAAATGCTGTGAATCACTTGGAAATGTTTGGCAGGAGGGGATGAATCATGTTCTCATCAGTAAAATTAAATAAATCCTCTTAATCCCAGAGAGCTGTTAATCAGCATTTATTGGTTGGGAATAAAAGGCAACCCTAAGGCTGGTGGTGTAATTTCTTTGAGTTTAAAGTGTTTGCTTAGAAGAAGAGTGAATTAGACATCCTTGGAATAGGCAGAGTATGCCCCTGAGCACGGCCTATGTGTGTACAGTCAGACTGAGGGGCATAAAGCGTGCTGTTAGGATGACAGATGGATCACCACAGCTCCATCTCATCCTGCCCTCTGCTTCTGCTTTATGCTCTAGAACTCACGAGGAAGGCAAACTTGAACTCTGGCCATTGAGCTGCCAGGGCTGGATCAACTGCATTACCATAGAGGGGACTGCATTGTGAAATTACTAGTAAGACTCCAAGCAGGAATCATTCCTACTTTTTTTTTTTAATTTAAAGAAATCTAGATTTAGGGATCAGGACCAAATCAGAGGCAATAAGTAATAATTGATGTCAAGAAATTCTAAAGATGGTAAAGCTACAATGAGACCCAGGGGAGGTAGGAGATACCCAGGGAAAGGGGTCTCCCAAGGAAGCAGGAAGACTGGGCTGTCCTCTTCTCCATGGGGTGCAGGCAGGGATTGTTGGGATGCTGGAGTCCTTGTTGTGTCCAAGGTTCACCTAGGAGGTCTGTATGGCATCCTTAGGACCACAGGAATGCTGGGAACTTAGAAAATATGAATGCAAAATGGCTATTTTTTCCAACTAACTCCTTTTTGTGCTTGTTTTTTTTAGAGTTCCTGAAATAGAGTTAAAGAATGCTAAAGGTCTGTCAAATGAAAGTGTTAATTTGTTAAAATCCCGCCTAGAGGAATTGGCCAAGAAACACTGTGGGGAGGTAAGACCCCATGAGCTGGAGTTCTGAGAGGCTAATGGTCATCTCCAGCATGCTCCCTAGCCTATCTTTTCTCTGACTTACAGATTAACATTGTGCCTCAAATCCAAGTTTTCCGGGACATTTTGTTTTTTGTTGGCATCTTTGAAGGAGGAGGACTTTGTTACTTATATTTGTTTAATTTCTAGGATTTATGAGCTATAAACCATAGAGTGTATAAAGATTACTGTTAATGTGTAAGGATTTTTCTGAAGACAACAGATGTAAGCTTGGCTATATATTTAGTATACTTTGGATGTGGCATCATGACCAGATCTTAATTTGAATTTTTCTGATAGAAAATGCACAAAGGTAATTTCTGGCCAAACTTAATTACCTGGTCCCTTTGTCCCAATAGTGAGTGACATGCTTTGCTAATGCTTATGTCACTCTGGACATCAGGGCCTGCATATGAATTCTCTGTTGGGTGGCAGAATTTTCTCTGGAGGGCATGATTAGGGGATTCCTGGGGACAGGATATTACTGTGTTTTTCTTAGGGTGAGCCAATCCCCTTCAAGTATAATCTATCTTTTCCTGAATTTTGGTTAAAACCCACTCACTGTTTATGCTTAGTGTGCTAGTCAGCTTCCTGTTACTATAATAAGTACTTGAGATAAATCTACTTACAAAGAGGAGGTTCAGTTTGGATCACAGTTTGATCATGAGCATTTGGCTCTGTTGCTTTGAGCACATGGTCAGGCATGGTGGAAGTACATGGTGGAAATACACTTACCTCACCTCACGGCTCAGAAGTGAAAGAGAGGGAGACAAGAGGGCTGAGGTCCTGCTGTCTTCCTTAAAACTTGAAAGTCCCATCACCAATCAGTAACATCAAGCTGGGGACCAAATCTAACACATATGTCTTTGAGGGATGTGGAAACTGAGAAGAGTTGAGTGAGGATTAGCCCTAGGCCTCCTGTCTGTTTCAGGCCTCTGTTACATATATGCAGAGATAGCCTATCAAGTGACTGGGCAGATTTCCACTGGAAGTCCGTGGTCTGGTAAGTCACAATAGAATCCATGAGGTGTCTTTGGCAGTACAAATTTGTCTACTGGAGTTCCCATTTCCAAGAACTTTGGTGATTGGCAAAGTCGAGAAAGCAGAGGCTCCTGGATCAAGCCCAGCCTTGGGGAGCACTGTAACACTCTGTCCGGTGTGAGGAAACTAATTCTGTAGCCCAGTGAAAAAGGATTCATGGCTCATGATTAGAAGTTTTTGTTCATATTAAATGATTTTGAGATAATTATGGATTTATATCAGTTATTAGAAATAATACACAAAGATCCTATATACCTTCTACTCACAGTTTGCCTCAGAAATAATATTTTGCAACACTCAAGTATCATAAGTGTAATACTGCAGACAGTGATACAGTCAAAATACAGACCTAATTCCACCTCCACAAGGATCCCTTGCACTGGCTCTCAGCCCCTTTCTCTGTTCTCCCACCCTTACACCCGGCAACACCTGATCTGTTCTTCATTACTATCATTTCCTCATTCAAAGACATTACGTACAGTACGTGACTCTTAAGAATGGCTTCTTCACTCAGCACAGTTTTTTGAAGTTATCTAGGTTAGAGCAATAGTTGTTACTTTTTGTTATTGAGTAGTATCCCATGCTATGAGTTCACCATTATTTATTTAACCATTAAATTGATGACGGGCAGCTGCGTTCATTCCAGTTTGGGGCTATATAGTCACTATAAATATGCATATATAGATGTTCCTCAACCTACAATGAAAGAACTTATCGTAAGTAAAAAAATGCGTTTAGTGTACCTGACCTGCTGAGTCATGGCATAGTGACACAGCACTCTACAGACCATGAAGCCAGGAGGGAGCTGAAGATGGCTGTCACTCTAGCATCACGAGACAGGATCTCACCAGTCCAAGGCAGTGCTACCCAGCCTTAAGAAGGAAGGACATTCTGACACTTACTAGCACATGAATTAACTTTAAGAATATTCTAGTAAGTGAAATAAGCTGGTCAGAGTCATTTCTCTGAGAGACACCTTGCAGAGGCAGAATGTGGCATGGTGGCTTCTGTCCGGGTCTAGGAGAGGAAACAGCCTCGAGTTGTTTAATGGGACAGAGCTTTGGTTTGGAAAGTGAAACACTCTGGAGATGGTGGTGGAGGTGGTCATAGTAGTACAAATACACTTTGTGTTACAGGAGGGATAAAATGGTCAGTGTTATGCTATGTATGCTTTGCCACAATTAAAAAAATATTAGTACTCACCCAAGTAATCCTCATATAGTGAGATTTGAAGGCTGTAAATGTGGGAATTTTCCTTGTAAATCACTCTTCTTGTTTGTCTCAAGTTTGTTTTCCTGAAGTCTGAAGTAATGAAAGTCAAAAATAAAATTCTGAAAACTTTGTTTTTATTTTATTTTATTTTTGTTTTTATTTATTTTCAAGTAAAATAGTATAAATATTAACACATCTTAGGGATGCATTGTGGTGTAGCATTCACTGATCACTGGCTATTTAAAGAATGTGTCACTTAATTATTTGAATGGGCAGAAGTACACAAAACCAGCATGCTCATTAACTTTTCTACTGGCTTCTGAATGATTTTTAATCTATACAGCAGCTCTTTATCTGTCCTATAAAAGTAATCTAAACTGTACTTAATGCTCTATTTTTTAAAACAGGTAAAGTCAGAATCATTGGTCCTTTCATTAATTCATTCAGAAAATACGCATTGGCTGTCAGGCAGGTTCTAGCTCACCACACTGTGAGGGAGGGAATCTAGTGACCATGATAAATCAGGTGGTTAGGACTAACTGTCCTGAGTGTGACAGTAGAGTGTGTGCTTGTGAAAGGAGAGCAGGAGAGGCCTCTGAGATTTCAGCCAGCCATGAACCATGTAGCACGGGGTTGGGAGCATTCCAAGGAAGAGCCAGTTTGGAACATAGTTGTTTTTATCCAGTCTTATAAATTGTCCCAGACAGATTAGTTCAGAAAATTCACTAATGCTAGTGAATTAAATCAGTAACACTAAAACCTCCTACATCTTTGCTCCTGACTTCTTTCCAGTGTAGCGATGCTTTTTTCTTTGACATAATAGAAAATGCTGGCTTTCCTTACAAGCACTTGTCATAGAAGAATGCTCCTCTGAGGCCTTAGAGTTTCTCAACTATAAGTTAAATTCTATCCAGTAAATACGACAGCACCTGGTGTAACCAAAAACACATCAGCTTCCCTCAGCAAGGGCTTCGCTTTCTTAGCATTTATTCAAGTGACCTGACTTGTAGTCTTACCTGTAGTGATGTCTGCTATGAACACATATGTCCCTTTATGTATTTGCGCTGTACCTGCACTAGAATTCAGCATGTTGTGGGGGGATGGTTAGAGACAGATTTTCCACTTGGGAAGATAGCTTTTCCTTTTGTGTAGTCTTAGATAATTTTTCAGATTTTTTATACAAAGAGATATTTTATTGGACTGTCATACAGAAAATGCCCATAAATTTGAATATGTCTATCAAAAAATTCAGAGCCTTTCTAGGGAGCAATTTACCTTGATCACAGCACAATGCAATGAGCCCCTAAAGCTTTTGCTACTGTGAGTGCATCAGTATACCCCTAATTCCATACATGGCATTCTGTGTGTGTGTGTGTGTGTGTGTGTGTGTGTGAGAGAGAGAGAGAGAGAGAGAGAGAGAGAGAGAGAGAGAGAGCACTGTTGTGTCAGCCCTCCTCTTTGGGCCCTGCCCTGCTGCTGTCTGATCATTTGTGCTTGGTTGTGTTTCTGCATGTAGGTGATGATATTTGAACTGGCTTACCATGTGCAGTTATTCCTCATCGAGCATAATAAGCCGCCTCCCAAGTCTTTCCATGAAGAAATGCTGCAGAGGCAGGCTCAAGAGGAGCAGCAGAGGCTGCTGGAGGCCAGGCGGAAGGAGGAGCAGGAGGTGAGATCGATTCCCGTGTTGGTGTGAGTCCAGCCTCTGAATGGATCTGCAAGTTCGGCTTGGCATTTGATTCAAGACAAGTGCATTCAGGGGCTGGAGAGTGGCTCACTGTGAGGTGCTTGCTGTGCAAGCATGAGGACCCGAGTTTGGATCCTCAGCCCCATGGGAAAGCCAGGCGTGGTGCACACGTCACTGGAGAGGCTGGCTAGCTGGTCTAGCCAGAATGGTGAGCTCCAGGGTCAGGGAGAGATCCTGTCTCTAGAAGTAAGGTGGAGAGCAGTAGAGGGAGACACCCAGTGTCCACCCCACATGTGCTCATACGTGTGCACATACACCCACACACATGCATGGATTTATATGTGTCCACATCGCATGAAAGAAATGTGCAATAGTGTGAGAAGAGCCTGAGGTCGCTAGAAACCCTGGGGCTCCCTCCATCTACATCTTTAAAGAAGACAAGGAAGCCGGGCTTGGTGGCACAAACCTTTAGTCCCAGCACTTGGGAGGCAGAGGTGGAAGGACTGTTGTGAATTCAAGGCCACCCCGAGCCTACATAGTGAATTCCAGGTCAGCCTGGGCTACTGCAAAACCCTACCTCAAAAAAACCAAAAAACAGAAAAGACAAGGTAGAAGGAGAGAGAAGGCTTCTTGATCAGCTTCTTTCCTTAATACCCTAGGAGCAGCGGAAATCAGGAAATATGCTTTTTTCTTTCTCCTTTAGTGTGTGTGTTTGTGACTAGAAAGAGTGAGAGTGCCCACGTGCCATGGTATTCAGAGGCTGCCCCGCCTCCCCTTCCACCGTGTTTGAGGAAGGGTCTCTGGCTGGCCAGCATCTGGTTCTCTTGTCTCTGCATCCCGTCTTGCCCTAAGACACAAAATGGTCATAGACACCAGTTTTGAGGAGAGTGCTGGGAGTCTGAACTCCACTATTCATGCCTGCACAGCAAGCACTTTATCCACTGAGCCGGCTCCTCAGTCCCTTAAACAATTTTTTATGTTCATTAACAGTTTGTTTTTCTTTAATCTATGTAGTGTACATTTTATTTATTTATTGTTGTTCTTCCTGAGGTAGGGTCTCACTCTAGTCCAGGCTGGGGGACTCAAGGTCATCCTCCTACTTCAGTGCTGGTATTAAAGCTGTGAGCCACCAAGCCTGGCTTAATCTATTTTAGATATAAACTGCTTCCTTAGTTTAAAACTCCTTTAAATTGATGGTATATACCTCTAAATTTCCTTCTCGATTTTAACTTAAATTTTCTATTTAACCTTTGGATCAACTTACCTAGAGTTTATTTGGATACAGGTTGTAAAAAGAGAAAGAGACCCCTGAGTTTAATTTCCCTGGACATTTTCCTAATAAAACATTTATCAATATTATTCCTCATTAAGTGGTTTGTAATATATCCTTAAGGAACATTTAAAAATATATTTATTTATTTGCAAGAATAGATAGATAGGTAGGTAGATAGAGAATAGGGCCAGTCCTCTAGCCGATGCAGACAAACTCCAAATGCATGTGCTGCTTTGTGCATCTGGCTTTTGTGGGTACTAAGGAATCAAACCTAGGTCTTTAGGTTTTGCAGGCAAGTGCCTTAACCACTTAGCTGCCTCTCCAGCTCAGGAGCATTTTAATTACTTATCTATGCTAGATTCTGTGGGTAAGTTAATCAGTCCATCTGTCCTCCCTCTCTGAATTCGTGTAGCTTTAGGATTGACAAATCAAACCTATCCTTCTCCATTCCTTAATTTTCATTAAGATGTGTCTCACCCATTGGGTTACTGCCTACCTCCCATTAAACGGTACAGCCTTCTCCCCATCTGTGCTGCTGTAGCTGCCTGTATGCTTAGGGGAGGGATACTTTCACATTTCATAGTGCTGCTGTTAGGTTTCTGATGACACTGATTTTGATACCATTTGAAATTGTGGGACACTAAGAAAAATGGATAGAGATCAAAATATCACTTTTAGCCAGGCATGGTGGCGCATGCCTTTAATCCCAGTACTCGGGAGGCAGAGGTAGGCCATGAGTTCAAGGCCACCCTGAGACTACATAGTGAATTCCAGGTCAGCCTGGACTAGAGCGAGACCCTACCTCGAAAAACCAAAAAAAAAAAAATCACTTTTAGGGGCTGGGGAGATGGCTTAGTGGTTAAAGACACTTGCTTGCAAAGCCTGTGAAACCGGGTTTGATTCTCCAGTGCCAGATATACATAAGGCCAGATGCACAAAGTGGCACATGCATCCAGAGTTTGTTTGCAGTGCCAAGATTGCCCATTCTCATATTCTCTCTTTCCCTCTCCCTTCCTCTCTTTCCTCTGTCTTTCTCAAATAAATGAATAAAATATTTTAAAAATATATCACTTTTAATACTGAAAAGGCTGATGGGGGAAAGCAGATGAAGTCATGGTGGGTATGAGTGGTGCCTGAGCCTTCCCCAAACCCAAGCTCTGAGGACAGCTCTGTATACCTCCAGTAGCTGGCTCAGGCTCATGGCAGAGAGCAGCCTCTGTGCTCATTCCTGGCACACAGACAGAGAAATGAAGACTAGAGGATAATACCCTCCCTCTCAGCCTTAACTCCTCATCTAGGAAGCCTGTTCCTCAAGAATGCTGTAAAACCTGATGGGACTGTGCATTTAGATCTCTTCAGAAACAAGAGGCTTGGGTCACTGAAGTGCAGAAGATTTTCTGCGGCTCTAGAGTTGACTCATCCGTCGTATGAGTTTCAGAGGTTGGTATCTGACAGTGCTTTGGTTTATTTCAGCAACGTGAAATCCTTCATGAGATTCAGAGGCGAAAAGAAGAGATTAAAGAAGAGAAAAAAAGGAAAGAAATGGCTAAGCAGGTACTCTATCAATTGGCTACACTAAAAGAATTTACATTTCTTTATAATGTTTTGTTTCTATTGATGATATTTCATGGTATTATTGGTGACTTGAGCTTAAAATGAAGCACCACACTTTTATTAATTTTGTCTTAAAAAAAAACTTATTGGGGGCAGGTTTGTGCCAGGGTCATTCTATGTGTTCAGGCTGTCTTTGAACGCACTGTGTAGCCCAGGCTGACCTCATACTGATGCAGGAATTTGGGAGTTTGGGGGGGGTTCCCCCCAGATTTACGAGCCCTAATTTTTGGGCTCTTTCCTAATTTTTAATGAAGAATAATAAAGATGGATTTTTAGACGGACAAATTATGAATTATTAAGTTTATTTGGGGATAAGTCACAGTTGTGAAGTTTGTTTTAGGGGAATTGGGATCTGGAAAGGAAGGCCAGAACACGTTTTTATGTGGAAAACCTATTTAAGAAAGATGGGGGGCTGGAGAGATGGCTCAGTGGTTAAGGCACTTGCCTCTAGTGCCTAAGGCCCCCGGTTCAATTCCCCAGTACCCATATAAACCAGACCCACAAGGTGGTTGCCCTGGTTCTCTCTCTCTCTCTTCTCTCTCTCTGCTTGAAAATGAATAAATAAAATGTTTTTTTTTTTTTAAAAAAAAAGAAAGATGGGAGTTAAGGGAGAAACTGGACTAGCCGAAAGCACATGGAAAGTGGTTTATCATTTAAGAAAAGCCGGGGCTTTAAAGAGAAGTTAGAATGTATTTAGAGAGAAATTAGCATGGGGTCACAGGCATGCTGCATGTGTGACGAATAAGCAGGCTTCGGAGGGAGGAACCAGGAGCACTTGGAAAGTGAACTCCAGAAGTACACACCAGCATTCGCTGTGTGCAACAGACTGAGAGCTTAGAAGGGGGAAACATGGCATCCCATGGAGGAAGGTCAGAGAAAAGTTAGAAGTCACCCACGTGGTGAATCCAGAGTGTAAAATATACACATGGTGGATATATGTAACTAGGGAAAAATTATAGAGCAGGGACAGTAGAGAGGCTAGGATTAAGAAACGGAGGTTTCCATCCTCCCCAGCCAGGCTGCTGGGCCAGGACAGAACTAAAACTCACGTGGGGGAAGCCTGGCCACATGGAGCGAAGAGACAAGAGAGAGACAGGGCATGGCCATCACCTTTATAATGTTTGGTTCAGGTAGGCAGGAAAAAGATTGGATTGACTCTCCAGAGGATGGAGTCCAGAGACTGATTGCTCACACCTGGGTCGGCTGGGGTCATAGTGTGTTTGACTGGTCAGCTGGGGGTGCTGCATATCAGTTTCGGTAAGACACAGTTCCAGTTCTGCCAGGAAAGATGGCATATGGATTGACATCTCCTAGTTCCCTCTGGGCCTCAGTCTCTGACTGAAAACTGCCTAACTAAAGCGAGCTTTCTCCTATTCTGTCTCAGTACTCATGGCAGTCCTCCTACCTCCCTCTTCCTAGTGTGGGGATTATAGATGTGCATCACCATACCCAGTTAATCATGTAGTTTAAAAAATATATTTTGTGCAAAGAGGGAGCAAGAGAGAATGGGTGTACCAGGGCCTCAAGCCACTGCAAATGAACTCCAGGTGCATGCACCACTTTGTACACCTGGCTTTATGTGGACACTGGGGAACCAGTCCTGGATTGTTAGGCCCTGCAAGGGAGCACTTTAACCACTGAGCCTTCTTTCCAGCCTCTTACTGTGTAGTTTTGGATTTCCTGAATAGATGGCAAAATTCAGTATTGCACATTATCTGTAAATGACTGGCTTATATGATTATAGTAATTCGTCAAATGAATTGAGGGAGACTGAGGTTTTGTTAATTAACCTAGACTAGAATTCAGAATACCCTCAAATAAAACTTTCTATTGGAGCTTGAATGGACATGGTTTGCACGTGCCTGAGTGACAGCAAGCTGCTAAAGAACAACCAGCAGCCACAGTGTTTGAGGTGCTCCTCACTGCCTTTTAGAAGCACTCGGCTTAAGGCCCACCTGCAGTGTAGCAGGAGGGGTACTGACCTTAGCTCGAACTGTTTCACTGTCTCACTGTGACCTTGTCTCTGTCCCACTTTCCTCATCTCTTAAAATCAAGACTGCAAATTGCTTACTTCTTGTCTTATGTAAGGTTCTGCCCTGTGTGAACATGTAAAGCTGCTTACAAACCTGGCATTTCTGTTTCCACCAGCTCTGCTCTCACGTCTTATCTACCTTCCCATCTGCTGCTCTTCACTCTTTGTACCTCACCTTCTTCTTTTCCCCTGGCTCCTCTCCTCTAGCTCAGTCTCCCTAACTTTCCATAGTCCAAGATTCTAAGCATTTTCCTTTAGGAGACTCATTCTCTTAGAGCTGTGATCTGTTCTTCAATTCTTGACCCAGTATGCATTTAAGCATTAAATTTTTAAAGTTGTATTCAAGTCCATTAGGCCTGTAAGCACTGAGCTCAAGTAAAATTCACATTCTATACCGAATTGGAATGCCTTACTCTATGGGAAGGCAGGCCTCTCTTCTCTGTACCATGCTTGTCTTCCGCTTACTGCTCACATCCTAAGTAGGCTTTACTTTCCTTTTTCTAGGAGCGATTGGAAATTGCTAATTTGTCAAACCAAGATCATATCGCTAAGAGAGATGCAGGAGGGCATAGGACAACTGCTCTGCTCCCTGGAGGCTCTCCTGACTTTGTAGGAAATGGGAAATCCAGGGCAAACTCCTCAGGAAGGTCTAGGTAAGTCCTAGATTCAGATGGGGGCGAGTGAAAGATGTTGAAGAACTGCGATGACCTGGAGTGAATGTTCCTGTAATTCTTATGGAGGAGCGCTAGTAACCTTTCAGCACTTAGATTAGTTAGCTATGTAAACCAAACTGTATTGAACATTTTCCAAGTATCTTGATTTATTTGTTATTTTTTGCAGTCCAGTAGATTGAACCCAGTGCCTTGCACAGTATTGATAAGAGCTCAGAAATAATCCTTTCTTATTTTCTTTTGAGGCAGGATCTTGTTATATAACAAGGTTGGCTTCAAATTTGTGATCCTCCTGCCTCATCTCTCTGTGAGCTGAGATTAATGGCATACATCACTGTGCCTCACTCCAGATACCTTTACTGAAACCAGTTTCATAGCTTATCTCTTTTTTAAAAAGCCAATGATGCTTCCTAGTCTTGCCTTCAGTCCATTAAAAGTTTGCCTTTTAATGACATTACAATAAGAGATTTAAAATTTTTCTTTCATTTGGGTCATTACCATTCAGTCAAGTTTCATACTGTATGTGTTTCAGTCCATAATTCTTTTTTTTTTGTGTGTGTGTCAAGGTTTTGTGTAGACCAAGCTGGCCTCAGGAATGATTTTGAACTTACAATCTCCCTGCCTCTACCTACCAAGTACTGGGATTATAGACATGTATAACCACTCCTGGTATATTGAACCCAGAGCTGTGTGTGTGCTAGGCAAGCACTTTATTAGCTGAACTACATCTCCAGCCCATTAATTCTTTAGATACAAACACAGATGTGGGGCTAGAGAGCTAGCTCAGTGGTTAAGACACTTGTCTGCAAAGCCTAATGACCCAGGTTCAACTCCTCAGTACCCACATAAAGTCAGAGAGGCAGGTGAGAGAGAGAGAGAGAGAGAGAGAGAGAGAGAGAGAGAGAGAGAGAGAGAGAGAGAGAGAGAGAGAGAGAATGAATATGGGTGTACCAGGGCCTCTAGCCACTGCAAACAAACTCCAGTTGTATGTTCTACTTTATGCATCTGACTTAATGTTTACATTTCCCTGATATTTAAAGATGTTGAACATTTTCTTAGGTGAATATTAGCCAGTTGTGTTTCTTCCTTTGAGAATTCCCTATTCATTTCTCTGCTCCATTTTTGAGTGGATTGTTTGATTTTTTTTTTTTATTGTTTAGTTTTTTTGAGTTCTTTGTAAATTCTAGTATTAGGCCTCGGTCAGTCCTATAGCTGGCAAAGATTTTCTCCCATTCTGTGGGTAGTCTGTAGGCTCTCTTTATGGTATGTTTGTTTGAACAAAAGCTTTTTAGCTTCATTCTGGGCTACTGGGCTAATGTTGAGGAAGTCTTTCCCCACTCTTACATTGTGGAGAGTTTTCCCTGTTTTCCAACCAGTAGTTTGAGAGTTTTAGGTTTTATACTGAGGTCTTTAATCCATTTGGATTGATTTTTGTGCATGGTGAGAGGAGTGGGTCTAGTTTAATTCTTCTACATGTGGTTCTCCAATGTGTCCAGCACATTTGTTGAAGATGCTGTCTTTCTCCAGTGAACATTGTTACAAGCACCTGATCACCAGAACAGATGCCATTGCTTCTAAACACCATGCGCTGCGCATGGTGGTGACTCTACTGCCTTCTGAAGCTGCTTACTTGAGAATAGGTTGGGTTCCAATCTCCTCTAACCCAGTTCCTGACAAGTCCCAAGTAATGAATATGGACTCCCAGTATACATGTGTCTTTGGGGTGAAAGAGTAGACATTAGTAACTGACTTTAGCCTCTGTATTCCTTCTTTTCACACTGTGTGATGTACTTTTTATACTCTATAATAGTTCCTGCTTTCAGTCTTTCCATGTGATACCCACATACTTCTTGATCCTGCTGTGAGCCTTTCCATGTGGCACACACACTTATTTTATTGACAGTTTTACTTTTAAAATTATCCTCACTGTTCCTAAGATTTTAATTATCCTTCTATAGCATGCTTTCTTGTCTTGTCTTCTTCTTGGCATTGCTGGGGATGGAACCCAGCCTGGTCCAGTGCTCTACTGTGGAGCTTCCTCCCAACCCTTCTTATCACACTCTTAACACTGTGTTTATATGAATCCATCCTGAGGTGATGAAGAGTCCAATCTCTCTCCAAGCCATGCATTTACACTGTCAGCTAACAGACATTCACATGGCCTGGGCTAGAGTGACTGGTAGCACCACGTAGTGGAAGGGGCATAGCTGGCACGGAGTGGCTTCTGGATGCTCTATGACTCTAACACCATTCCTTCTCTTTAGTTCAGTGTGCTTCTATTGATATTGTTGTTCTGTGGCTTAGTTGGGGAGTTGCAGTGAGCATCAACTCCCTGTTCGTCCACGGAGCTGGGTGAACAGAGTCTTGAAATAGCGGTGAGCCGACAAGAGAAAGAACTCTCAGAATGCAGCCGCAGTGGACAGATCATTTATTGTATGTAGAAAGGTCATTTATATAGAGGAGAAGCCAGAGGAAAATCAGAGGCAGGAGCATCAGCAAGGGGATTGGTAGGGGGCAGGGTGGTCTGGATGTCTCATGAATGGATTGGCAGGGGCCAGTAGCCTGTGGATGCCTAGTTTGCATAGATAAGTTGAGGGGGCTTACGTGACTCTAGACATGTATAGGATGGTGATGGCTGCAGAGGAACTGTAACCTTTAGACTTTTATTGTCCAGGTTTGTTATTACAGCTGGGGTGAGTTTAGGCCTTGAATTGCCTGCTTATCTCAGGACTTGCTGTGGCCTGCCTGGAGGGCTGGAGGGTCCAGGATATGCTTGAGATAATCAGAGTCCCAGGCCCGCCTCGACTTCCTTTAACAGAAGGAGACAGTTACCGGGACGCCTACCGGTCTCAGCAAATAATCCTATATCCTCCATGCCTCTTAGCAGGGTCCCACAGATATGAATAGCTTCAGAAGCAGATTTGAACAGAATTTCAATGTGTTAATTCTTCCCCAGTGTTGTAAATATGTGGTGTATGTGTGTGGTATAAGATACCCAGTGTGGGACTGGAGAGACCGATGGTTCTACAGTTAAAGGTACTTGCTTGCAAAGCCTGTGGCCTGGATTCAATTCTCTAGCACCCACATAAAGCTGGATGCAAAGTGGCACATGCCTCTGTGATCCCAAGAAGCCTACTGTAATGGGAGGTAGAACCAGGAGAATCCAGAGTTTGTGGGCCAGCTAGTTTGATGTTCCTTTGCAGTCTGGCAGTTCATTTGTAGCAGCAAGAGACCATTTCTCAAAAGAAAGAGGAGCTCAGACCCCAAGGTGGTTCTCTTATTTCTACACACATGCTGTGGCATGCATGTGTGTGCACATGCACACACACACTTGCACACACGTGCACAACAAATATATTTTAAAAAGAGAAAGAGAGATGCAGTGTGGGAAGGGGCTGGGAAAGAAGAAGCCATACAGCATTGGAGGAGAAGGCTAGGTAATGGTGGAGCTTCCCACATGTCCAGGAGAACACTTTTGATTGCCTACACAGGGCTAGGAGGTATAGCTAGATGCAGGAGATCTAGGGGCTCCAGGAGGTTTACTTGCTCCTGGCCAATGGCACAGAATGGCTGACCATGCTACAAAGAAAGTCAAGAACCAAGAAGAAAAAATCAGTTTGGTCATAGAGGGAAGTGTTGGTTTTATTGGAGGTTCAGTGGTGTGAGGAGTCAATAGAAGGTAGAAAGCATGAAAACAGCTAGTGTAATAGTTTGAATATGAATAACATGAGTGGGTGAGCAGTATAGGATGGAAGGAAGGTGTGAGAGGGGCAGATTGAAAATACAAGGTAGGAGGACTATACTGACAGACCAAGAACTCAAAGGGGACTGTCGGGAATAGACCTGGGGACACTGTCTACAGTACCTCCTCAGTGATGACCTAGTACAATGTCAGCATGCTTTATAGGTGGAATACTAGGAGGTGATCGATCATTCTTGGATTTCTTCTTATTCTCAGCAAAAATAAAGGTCAAAGTCATGCATAACACAAGAAGTAATCGCTTTAGAGGTCTGTCCATGTACAAAGCATTTCTAGTGAGTGTTCAGTCATGGCCATCAGGAGCTCTCTCCCGGAATGGAGAGATCAGATCGATCAATGGTTAAACTGGCTTGCTTAGAAAGCCTGACAATCCAGGTTCCGTTTCCTAGTACCTATGTAAAGCCAGACGCACAAAGTGGTGCATATGTCTTGAGTTCATGTTTCTAGTGGCGGGCGGCCCTCACCCACCCATGTACTCTCCAGTAAATATTTTTTTTTAATAAAAAGAGCTTTCTCCTTCATTCTTCACTGCAACTATCTCCTCCAGTAAATTATTTTGCAATATCTACTTTCCTGGATGATTCCTAGATTGCGTCCTATCTAGAAAAAAAATTTAAGTAAAAAAAGAAGTGAGATTATTTGTTTGGACAAATCACAGAGGGGCATTATACGGAGTAACTATCAAAGGCAAATAAGAAAATGGATGGGCACTCAGTGGTTGGGGTGCAGTGAGGCGTATGGTATGTAGGGATCCTAAGCCCCAGTTTCCAAGCTTTCACCAGATGTACATGGGAATAAAGAGATTTGGGGTCCATGTGGGTTAATCTGAGTCACTACTGACCAGTTAAACTATCTATGTGAAGAAAACGTCCTGTCTGTGTTTTCCAACACAGTAGCCACCAGCCCATGGGGTGCTTGAGTACTTAAAACCTGAATTTAAAGTTATATGGCCCCAAGTGGATGGTGAGTACCACATTGGGCAGCACAAACCTGTGGTTAGACGGTTATGGAGTTCATGTGGAAAAGGAGCCTTTGGAAGTGGGGGAGGTCAACAACTTTTCTCATCAGTTCTGCCAATAGACACAGAGATTGGACTGAATGTGCCAGTAGGCAGGAGACTTGGAGGGGCAAGAATTTCCTGTGTTAATCTTAAGTTAAAGGGAAAAAAATGCAGCATTGTCCAAATTTGTTTTGCAGGCGAGAACGTCAGTATTCTCTGTGCAGTAGTGAAGACTCTCCTGGCTCCTGTGACATTGTGTCTTTCTGTTTGGGTGGGCCTGATCAGCTCATGGTACACAAAGGCAGATGCGTGGGTGAGTAAACTGAGTCTCTGTAATGACAGCCAGTCATACAGAAGTAGGGTAGCATAGCGAGTGCTGCTGCCTGACCAGTTCAGTCCCAGAAGACCATGCGGTGGGCCATTCTGGCTACCATTCCTCATGCCTGGAATAAAAGTTAGCATAAAGATTATTCTAATCATAAACATAACTTGTCATAGTGATCCAAGCTTTTAGACACAAAAAAAGGTTGAAATATTGTCTCCCAGTTAAATTTAACATTGTATTGATTTGATGCTGATAAAGTAAGTGTAAACAAAATGCCTGGGCTTTAATAACCAATGATTATAACCATTTTCCTAGGTTCATATCTATCAGCCAGGCATTTTCCTGCTTGGCATGTACCTGACCAAGAAAACAACTTTCTTTTTTCTTTTAGCAGTTTTGTCTATTTGGAATTAAATGAGCTCTACAATCCAGGATTGAATTACTTACTTAAAATCAGATTTTTCATGTATATTTTCCTTATATGAAATGTACATCATCTTTTCTCGGCCATAGAGATAATTTACTAGTTGATGAAGGGCTTACTTATAGGGAATTTGACTTAAATTTAATTATCAATCCCATTAATATTCACCCCAGAATAACTACCTAGCCATGTTATCTAAATCCACTTTTCTTTCTTTCAAACTTTTTTCTCTTCCACTGTGAAGAGACATGAGTTAGCAAGAGAGTAGTGATGGTGGACAGCAGGGAGGAGAAATGGGTGGTGGAGTAGTTAGCTGGTCTGCTCCTGTATGAGGTACACCAACAGGCATGATCAGCAACAGTGAACTAGGTAACAAAGTAACGTTTTGAATGACTAGAAGAATAAAACAACTTTCTTTTTGGTCTATACTAAGATTTTCTCATTGGTTCTTGACCTTTTACAAAATTAGCATTTGAAGTTCTGTTGGTAAGTATTCAAATTCATTTTAAAAGTTCATGAAGTATTTTTCACAGTTAATATAGAGTTTAAGTGTTAACACCGCTGAGTTAATGAGTTAATGTATGTCCACCACAGAAGACCGAAAGGGTTATTTAATGACCTTTTTTGTTTCTTGTGCAGGTGGTGATGAGCAGCTGGGAAAATTAGTTTACAACGCTTTGGAAACAGCCACAGGCAGCTTTGTCTTGTTGTATGAATGGGTCCTTCAGTGGCAGAAGAAAATGGGCCCATTCCTCACAAGTCAGGAAAGAGAGAAGATCGATAAGTGCAGAAGGCAGGTAGGTTGAGTGAAGGCCTGTCTGGAGCAGCCTGTGCTGGACGGCTCACAGAGATGCTCTCCCCAGGGAGGTGGGCACCTGCCTGTCCCCACTCTGCCATGGCTGCCTTCTCCCTCCAGTCTCAGCTCTCCTGGCTCACAGTCTTCTACTGCAATGGATGGCTATTACCACTGGGCCTTTTGCAATTATTCATATTTGTATTTTCTTTGCTCTTTTGAAATATTGTTTCAAAACTGAATTTTGAGGAACTAGAAGGTTATTTGGAGTTTTTGTTGTTTTCATGCAGTGCTGGAAATAAAAAAAATATTTTTTAACATTAACTTATGATGCCATGAGTCTTGAGAGATGGCTCAGCAAGGAAGAACACTTGCCACACAAGCATATGGGGAACCCAGGCACCCATGTTAAAAGCCAGGTGTGGCCACTCACATCAGTAACCCCAGTCCTGAGCAGGTCGGAGACAGGAAATAACTGGGGCTCCATGTTCAGCCAATCTAAATGAAAACGGCAGCTCTCACTCAGTTCAGTGAGACTCCATTTCAGGGGAAAAACATGGACGTGACAGAGTAAGACACCTAGCATCCTACTCTGGCCTGCACACACTCTACTGGACATATGAACATTGTACATACACTGGTTTGAATTTATGCCCCCATAGCCAGGGGTATCTTTCATTAAGCTTGCAACCTAAGTTTCCTGTAGCCTGCTGGAAGCTGTCTGGGGTTGTGGGGGTGTTGAGAGGTGAGGACAGGGATCTGAAGTCCAGCACTGAGGTGTGTTCAGAGCAGTTTGAGTTCTGGATGTTCAAGTTTGCTGGCTGTTGGCTGCTTGCTGCTGTTGTTTCTCTCTGCTTGGATGTATGGAAGTGAGCCAGCTTCACCATTGATGGTGCTTCCCTTGGATTCTATAAACCTGAAATAAACCCTTTTCCACAATCTGTTTCTGGTTGGGTGTTTGTCCAACAATAAGAAAGTAACTGCAAAACACATACACAAACACACACACACACAAATATATATATCAGGGGCTGGAGAGATGGCTTAGCAGTGAAGGCACTTGATTGCAAAGCCTTACAGCCTGGGTTGTAAGCATCACTGCTAAGCCCCAGCACCCACATAAAGCCAGATGCACAAAGTGGCACATGCATCTGGAGTTTGTTTGCAGTGACTAGCACACCCATATTCATTCATTTGTTCTCTCTCCTCTCCCCGCCTTGCAAAATAAAATATTTTTTAATGTCAAACTTATGGGAACATTTAGTATTCCTTATTGCAGTTGCTGCATAATAAAAAGATTATAAAATAGATAAAACATGGTACTTAGAAATATATTTACCTATGTATAGAAAGAAAATTTTAAATAAGTACACCAAAATCATTAGTTCTCTTTGGATGGCAATTATAATGTTTGGGTTTTTTGACCTTTGCTTTTTTTTGGGGGGGTGGGTGGGGAAGGGGTTTCAAGGTAGAGTCTCAGTGTAGCTCAGGCTTACCTGAATTCACTGTACAGTCTCAGGGTCCCACGTGTTGGGATTAAAGGTGTGCACCACAAGCCTGGCTCACCAGTGTTTTTATTTTTAATTTTCTTGGCAGTGCTAGTGATCAGACTCCGGGTCTCCTGCTCGCTAGGCAAGCACTCTGCCACTAAACTGTTTCTTTAAATTCTTCCTAGTGATTTTTAGTGTAATCAGAAAAATTGTTAAAATTAATATTTCTTTTTTTTTTCTGTTGACCATATTGCAAATGAAATTGATTTTCAAAGCCATTCACTGATTTTGTAGTATTTGAATACTAGACTTTGAAGTTGAATTTGAGAATTCACCTAAATTTTTGGCATCTTTATGAACTATTAGGTTGACCATCCAGCTGAAGAGGATTCAGGTCATAGCATATTTATTTTCTGTTTTCTGGAAATACTGTTTTTGTCAAACATTTCACTTGTGAATGAAACAGTAGTTAATATCAATTAATCCATTTTTTTTCCTTCTTAGATTCAAGGAGCAGAAACAGAATTCAACTCACTGGTGAAGCTGAGCCATCCAAACATAGTACGCTACTTTGCAATGAACTTCCGGGAGCAAGAGGACTCCATTGTGGTGGACATTTTAGTGGAGCACACTGGTGGGGTCTCTCTGGCTGCACACCTGAGCCACTCGGGCCCCATCCCCGTATACCAGCTTCGAAAATACACAACACAGCTCCTGTCAGGCCTTGACTATCTGCATAGCAATTCTGTGGTGCACAAAGTCTTGAGTGCATCCAATGTCCTGGTGGATGCTGAGGGCACTGTCAGGTTAACAGACTACAGCATTTCTAAGCGTCTAGCAGACATTTGCAAGGAGGATGTGTTTGAGCAAACCCGGGTTCGGTTCAGTGACAACGCCTTGCCTTATAAAACAGGGAAGAAAGGGGATGTGTGGCGCCTTGGCCTTCTGCTGCTGTCCCTTAGCCAAGGCCAGGAGTGTGAAGAGTACCCAGTGACTATTCCCAGTGACTTACCAGCTGACTTCCAAGATTTCCTGAAGAAGTGAGTACACTTTATTCCTGTCCATTTAAGAAATGGGAACACTGAAACAGGAAGAACAGAATCAGAGTTCATTCTTTGCTGTCCCAACCTTTCCTAGACTCATGTGTTCTGTGTCCTCATTAAACACACTTAGACTTAGTCACTAATTTTCAAACTACTTTGGGAAGCTGCCTGAAATATGCTAGAAAATGTTCCCTATTCCTGACCAGAGGGCTTGTGGTGGTGGGAGTGCCCTGGGTGATCCAAATAGAAAGCCTCCATCTGCCTTTACTCCGGTTCTAAGAGCAAAGAGGAGGCTGACTTGGAGACCACTTCAGGAGTGTGCCTCTGCCTCTTGCTCTTCACTGGCCTTCTCACTCAGCCAAGTCAGAGGGGCAAACTCCTACTCTGCCTGTGAGTTAGAGGTGCACAGTTCACCGCAAAGCCAAGTTTGTCCATTTTGTAGGGATACCATCTAATGTTCACCCTGGAGCCCCAGCTATAGCTGTCAAGTTTGCTTTGTCTTTGGAAAGCTTTTGTTTTACTTTCTTTTCTGACATTCTCATACATATTTATTACACTTTGATCCTATGTACTGTACCCTCTTCACCCTCTGCTGTTCCCTTCTCATCACCCACTCCCACTCATCACTCCCCCTCATGGCCCCTCCCCTGTCTACAACAGAATGTTGACTGGCCCCACCATGTTCAGACCTTGTGCAGGGGGTCATATCAGATGTGAGCTCATGAGTGTCATGGCCTTTTCATGTCTAGAGTGCAGAGTTCCATAGTGTTCCTCCTCATCTTCTAGCTCTTACATTCTCTTCGTCTCATCTCTCACAACACTCCCTGAGTCGTCCTGTGTGTCCTCCTTATTAGGACTGAGCACTCATCAGCTCATTAGTCACTTACTTTCAGCACTTAACCACTTAGGATTCTCTGCACTAACAGCACATCCGGCTGGTAAGGTGTTTTTTAAGCATTCCTAGCCAATTCTGAGAGAAGAACTTATCTGTAGATATAAAGATCAATACCTAGGAGGTGGTTTGACTATATAACCATTTAGTAACATAGCCATAGTGGATTCTTCCATGGGGCCTACACTCCCCAGCCACGCACAGCCTTGTGACTTGGATTTTATGTTTTATTTTCATTTATTTTTATTGTTTTTTTTTTTCAAGGTTAGGTCTCACTCTAGTGCTGGGATTAAAGGGTGTGCTCCCAGCACGACCTGGCTTTTAATACCAGCCGTGAATTCCCTTCTGTGGAAGAGGCTTCAAGTCCAATCACAGAGCTGTTGGTTACCCTTGGAATTGCACTAGAGGGCATGTTGTTTTTGTTGTTGTTTGGGTTTTGTGGGTTGTATTTTGTATGTGTATTTGTAGTATTGCTATATGCATGTGTGTGTGTACAGATGCATGCCTGTATATGCTGTGGAGACAGAGGGAGGTAGCAATGTCCTCCTCTACTCTTCTTCTGCCTTGTTTCCCCGAGACATGGTCTCTCACTGAATCTGGAGCTCCCCATTTTTCAATTAGACTGGCTGACCAGGGAGTCTCGGTGATGATCTTCCTGTCTCCACCCTCTTCAGCGCTGGGGTACAGACATGTACTGTCATGAATAGCTGTTTACATGGGTGCTGGAGATTCAACCCAGATCCTTGTTCTTGTACAGCAAGTACTCTTATCCACTGAGCCGTCTCCCTAGCCTGTCTTTGGGAAAAAAAAAATGATGACTGGCCCCTAAGAAAGTGTGGTTTGACATGGCAAGTTATTAACCTGTAAATAGAAGTGAAAATTCATAGTAACTTATATTATCTGAGACCTTGTAACATTGTTCTGTGAACTATAGATTTTTATTCTCTACTTGTGTCTCACCTAGTGTGCGACCTGCAAATCAAGAATGTTTATTCATGTAAATTCACTTTTAAGTGCTCTTTGCTCAAGAGGTAGCATGAATTCAGTAATGTAAAAAAGCCTAGCTAAGTGCCTTGGGTTAACTACGGTGGCATTTATTCTGTGTTGCTGAGGTTCTCCCTTCCCTCTCACTGAGGTGTGTCTGCCTGGACGACAAGGAAAGATGGACCCCTCAGCAGCTGCTGAAACACAGCTTCATAAGCCCTCAGCCAAAAATGCCGTTAGTGGAACAAAGCCCTGAAGGTAAGTGTACTGCTTGTGGGTTGTTTTTATAAAATATTTTTTATTTATTCATTTTCAAGCAGAGAGAGAGAGAGAGAGAGAGAGAGAGAGAGAGAGAGAGAGAGAGAGAGAGAGAGAGAAAGTACCAGGGCCACCACCTTGTGTTTCTGGCTTACGTGGGTACTGGGGAATTGAACCCAGGGCCTTGGGCACTGAAGGCAAGTACCTTAACCACTAAGCCATCTCTCTAGCCCTCGTGGTTTGTTTTAAAAAATGGGATCTCACTATACGGTCCAGACTGGAACTCTCAACCCTCCTGCTTCAGCTTCATCAATGCTGGTACTATCTATGCTTCACCAGACCCGACTGTCATTCCTTTTAGATATCCTGTTTGACATTAAATTATTTTACTTATCTGTTTCATGTCAAGCTGTGCATAAACCCACTCATTTATGACCAGGCTCTGTGTAACGTGGAACTGTTTTGCTCATGTGGCCATTCCTTGGAATAGCCTTTCCAGGTGTTTGGTTACCTTTCTTATTTGTCACCCTTATCACCATGTGACTTACCTAGTAGTTGATGAGATCTTGGTAGAGAGTGAGGTAGACCAGAAGACCTGGGTTTGGGTTTTAACTCTCTGTTTCAGTCACTTTCTCTCCATCTCTGCTCCTTCCACCTGCAAAATTGGCTAATTGTGTATTTCTACCTGCTTTAGAGAGGACAAGGGAAGAAAAGGCTATAAGAGTCCCTCACGAAGGAGGTGCTTTTCAAACCCCTCTGGGGGCTCGAATTGTTGTTGGGTTGTGTATCTCATCCTGTATTTCTAATGCCTTTGTCTCATCTCAGATTCTGGAGGACAAGATTATGTTGAGACCGTTATTCCCAGCAACCAGCTGCCCAGCGCTGCGTTCTTCAGCGAGACCCAGAGACAGTTTTCCCGCTACTTCAACGAGTTTGAAGAATTACAGCTCCTTGGCAAAGGCGCTTTCGGAGCAGTCATCAAGGTGGGCAGCCTCAATTGTGCCCAGGCCCTCTTGGAGTGCCTTCTCCTTCCACACCCTGGGCTTTGGTTTCTAATTTGAAAATGGAAGGGGGCATGAATCAGACTGTGAAGCTTCTTTAAGACTTTATTTAAAGTGACCCTGGGACACATTAGGGACACACTGTTCTTGTGTCCTTGCTTGGCACAGAGCAGTATGAAAATGTATATTATAGGCTGTCTTCCAGTAGAGTTAGGACTCTTCATAAAGAACATTTTCATGAGCTTTGATTCTGGAAGAGAATTATTTTGTTTGCTGTTGGAGTTGCCATAGAGAATAGAAGAGATGGAATTCACGCTGGGAGATGCCCTGAGGGTCTTGATGGGGTTTATTTTCCAGCTCTTGGATGGACCATCAGTGGGATGCTTTTTCTTCATTCTGCTCTATTTGAGTGAATTTTATTTATGTACCCCTTGTAGAAAGGAGTTTGCACTGTCCTTCTGTAATTTTTTTTTTTCGAGGCAGGGTCTCACTCTAGCCCATGCTGACCTGGAACTCACTCTAGTCCCAGGCTAGCCTAGAACTACTGTCCATCCTCCTACCTTTGCCTTGCCACCATGCCTGGATTGTGATTTATTTTTAAACTTAAGAGACCTAGATTAGTATTTATAAAGTACTTGTAAGGCCTATGTCATTGTTCACATATGAAGGTGACCTCATTTGCAGAGCATGTGTACATTCAGGATTCTGAGAGGGATATGAAGAAACATTAACTCTCTTGTTTGTTAGTTTGGATTTTTTATTTTTTTTGAGACAAGGTCTCACTGTATAAGGCTGTCCTCAAACTTACCATATGAGCTGAGGATGACCTTGAATTCCTGATTCTCCTGCCCCCACGTCCAGAATGCTGGGATTACAGGGGTTCACCACCGCCCCTAGTTTGAAAGCATCACTTTTTTTTTCTTCAGAAGGCCTCTTGACAAAAGAAGAATTAGTTTCCCTACAGTGAAATATGGGCAGTCTTAAGCAAGGCTGCTATCCTGCTCTGAAAAATCATAGTCCTTAGAGGACTTTAATTTACAAGGTCATTTTGATCACGACTTTTAGCTTCTTTTAGACTTTAGATTCTTGAATTTAAAACACTTAACAAACTTCATTTCTTCTTTTCTTAAAGACAAGGTCTCATGTAGTCACATTTTTTATAAGTACTTAGAAATGATTAAACTCGTATAACAAGAACGTCTTAGTGATGGTCCACGATCTCCTGCAGCTTCTCACAAGAACCCGCAGCCTGCACCGTCGTCTGTGCCTCTATAGGAGCCCCAGGCTGCCAGGGCCGTGAAGTTGCACTTGGACCCTTCACTAAGGGTTTTCATTGCAGCAAGTTCAGAGCGCCTGTCTGTATTTCTATAAATGTGCATTCAGACGGGAAAGTGAAAGACAGAGCGGAAGTCGTCCCATTTCCCTCCTCTGTCAGCATTGTGGTTGAGGCACGGATGGAGCTGCTGTGTTTTGAATGCATCTCGTATTCCAGGTGTGCCTCCTGGTTACAAACCTTGTCTCTCAACCTGAGGAGTCCTTACTGGAGATGTAATCCCCATTTTCCAGGTGAGAGAACTGAAATGCAGAGAATTATACACTTTGCCCAAGAGATGAAACCAGCATTCATATCTGTTTCACTTTCAGATACATGTTCTTGTTTTATAGTCATTCTCCCTATGGATTCCCAATAGTTCTGTTTATTTTCTCGTGGTGCTGGTGCTGGGAATTGAATCCCCTGCACTGACGCCGATCTTCACACCTGCTAGGAGTGGTTTTTAGTAGTCTAATTTGAAACCTGTGAGCCAAGTGAGAATGACACTGTCTTTTTCCATTTTGCAATATAATTTTTCCTGTCTATGCCTAGTTTTGGCCTTTCTAGAAAACATCATTCCCTTCAGCTGGCCTGCATGGTTAATTAATACTGGAATGTTCACTTAATTCAGTCAAATGAGTTATAGGTGAAACCTCCCGGGCAAGGGTGCTCTATGGAGGATGTAGGGCTGCCTTGGAAACTTGCTCTCCTGCTTTGGTTTTATTCTGCTCCCCATGGTATTCTCTAGTTTTAGGACAGTCATCAGTCATAAATGTCAGCTGGGGAACAATGCGCTACAGTAACTGCACCTCTCCCTGGGGACCTTTGAAATACACATGCTGTATCTATATTTACTCTCTTGGTTTTTTGCTTATGAATATTTGTGTGATGTGTGGGTGTATACTTGTTTGTGTATGTGTGCACATGTGTGATGTGTGGATGTATGCTTGGTTGTATGTGGGGGCACATGTGCGATGTGTGGGTGTATGCTTGGTTGTATGTGGGGGGCACATGTGTTATGTGTGGGTGTATGCTTGGTTGTATGTGGGGGCATATATGTGAGTGGGCTCACATGTACATGGAAGTCAGAGATTGACACTGGATGTCTCTTTAAGACTCTCTGCTTTCTTTAAGGAGACAGGGTCTATTTTTGAATTTAGAGCTTAATAATCTGGCTGGACTAGTTTACTAGCTTGTCCCCGCCTCCAAAGCACTGAATATGGTCACACTGCCACTCCCAGCATTTATGTGGGTTCTGGGCACGTAAACTCAGGTTCTCACACTTGTGCGCTTACTGAGACATCTCCTCAGCCACCATATTTTCTCTTTTTATTTTTTATTTTAATTATTTCAAAGTAGGGTCTCACTCTAGCCTAGAGTGACCTGTAACTTACCCTGTAGTTAGGACTAGCCTCCACCCCACAGCGATCCTTCTGCTTCTACCTCCCGAGTACTGATATTAAAGGTGTGTGCCAACACACCTGGCTCATGCTTTCTCATTTGATCTTCAGACAAGTAACGAAAGTGGTGTAAATGTCATATCGGTAAGAGAACTGAGTCTCAAGGAAATTGAGGAATTTTCCAAAACTCACATGGCTTTATCAATTCTGTGTAAACACATTAGCATGTGTATTCAGGTTTGTTAAAATTTCTGGAGTTCAGTTTATCTTTAGTGACTATGTACTAAGAAAAACAGAAAATAAAATCAAGTGAAAATTTACACTGGCTTTAGAAAATAATGTTTACTTTAAAAATCAAAATTTAGGTATTTAGGGCTGGAAAGATGGCTTAGCAGTTAAGGTGCCTACCTACAAAGCTTAACGACCTTGGTTTGATTCCCCAGTACCCATGTAAACCAGAGGCACAGAGTGGTGCATGCATCTGGAGTTCTTTCGCAGCTGCTGGAGGCCCTGGCATGCCTCTCTGTTCTCTCTGTCTCTATCTCTCTGCCTGCAAATAAAACATTTTAAAAATGTACACATTTATATATCAGAGATGATATTGGAAGATCAGGGAAGTAATTATTGAAATTAACTGTTGAGGGGCTGTGTAGATGGCTCAGTTGTTAAAGGCACTAGCTTACAAAGCCTTCTGGCCCAGGACTCAATTCCCAAGCCACCATGTAAGCCTGATGCAAAAAGTGGTGTAAGCATCTGGTGCTTGTTTACAATGGCAAGAGTTCCTGGCATGTACCCCCCACATAGACAAATAAGTCGTATTTTTTAATTAATGACTAATGAAAACCATTGCTTTGTTGTTAACCTAAAAAGAAAAGAAAACTTAGCGAAGCATTACATTTAACAATAGAGAAAAAATTAATGATTAAACTGGGTATGGTAGCACATCCTGTACTCCTAGCATTTGGGAGAGGAGGCAGGAGGATCAGGAGTTCAAGGCCGGCTAAGGCTCTGGCCCCTGACCTCGCGGGTCTGCCTGCCCCCTCCCCTGGCAGGTGCAGAACAAGCTGGACGGCTGCTGCTACGCGGTGAAGCGCATCCCCATCAACCCGGCCAGCAGGCACTTCCGCAGGATCAAGGGCGAGGTGACGCTGCTCTCGCGCCTGCACCATGAGAACATCGTGCGCTACTACAACGCCTGGATCGAGAGGCACGAGCGCCCCGTGGGCCCGGGGACACCGGGGACACCGCCCCCCGACCCCGGGGCCCTGGCCCAGCGAGGCCCGGCGGGCGCCCGGGAGGAGGAGCCGGGCAGCGTGGAGGCCGCCGCGCCACCGCCCATCCTCAGCAGCTCGGTGGAGTGGAGCACCTCGGCCGAGCGCTCGGCCAGCGCCCGCTTCCCGGTGTCCCCGGACTCCAGCAGCGACGACGACGAGGACGAGCATGACGGCGTCTTCTCGCAGTCCTTCTTGTAAGTGTGCCTAGGAAGGTGGACGCCCCTGCACACACCTGTGCTGACCCATGAGAGCAACCAGATGCAACCCAAAGGAACGGGGTCCTGGTCTTTAAAGATCTCCATGTCCAAGTGCAGGAGAAGGGAGAGAATTACTTCTGGTACTCCATCTTGATCCAAAGAATGGTGACAAGATGTTCCTTTAGATAAGGGTCCCACCTCTGTGGACCACTTAATAGTCCAACTTTGACGTCCTCATATATCTACCTGCAGTTCCCAGAAAGCCACCAAACCCCGAGATGACATAACTGTGCATGGTGTTTGCTTACTCCCTTGGGTAGTCCACCCTCTACTTGTACCTTTGGGCTTTATTTCATTCTGTTCAGTTGGATACAGTTTATTATAACTCTTAGCAGTTAAATTATTTTGGGAAACAAGCTGGCTACTGTTTGAGAGTTCTGTGTTTTGCATTACGAGAAGTACAGGCAGGCCAGCTTGGTGTGTGTGTGTGTGTGTGTGTGTGTGTGTGTGTGTGTGTGTGTGTGTGTGTGTGTGTGTGTGAGATGCCACAATGTTCATGGTTTAAAATGTCAAGCTACTCTTGCTTCCTGGTAAATTAACAAGATTATTTGATTTTTGGCTTCTTTAATTATTTCTGCATTTATCTTTTTAAGGCCTGCTTCAGATTCTGAAAGTGACATTGTCTTTGACAATGAAGATGAAAACAGCAAAAGTCAGAATCAGGTAACTATATAAATATAAATGACATCATTTTACCTCTAGGGTGGGTATGTGAGGAAACCAACACCTGGTGTTATAAACCTAATGTAAAGTATCAAGGACTTAATCTGGTCTACAAATATCAGTTTTAAAACATGACATTTGGGACTGGAGAGATGGCTCAGGTGTTAAGGGTGCTTGATGTTCCAGGTTTGATTCACCAGGACCCATGTAAAACCATATGTACAAAGTGGCAGTGTGTTCAGAGTTTGTTTACAATGGCAGGAGACCCTGGCACACCCATACTTTCTCTTTCTCTCTGTCTCAAATAAATTTTTTTAAAAACACATGACATTTATTTAAAACATGTCCTACTTGTGTTTATAGGCCTTTATGTGCATCATAAGGCATAGTGACTTTGATTTAAAAAAGAAGTAAAGTGAGATACTGTACTTTTGTGTATGTGATGAAAAGTTTCATAGAGAATTTGGGGAACTTTTCTATGGTTCGGGATTCAGGTTGAATGCAAATTAACTAAACAGTCTCATCATGGAATTGGCTTCTTTTCATAAGCCATTGTCTATCTAGGACAGTATTTTAACCGTGTGTCATGATCCTGTAATGAGCCAAGTTAATTTAGTGGGTTACATCCAGCCTTATTTCTGATTCTGTAGACAGAAGTAAAAAATATGAAAAAAAGTAAACGGTTACTAGAATTTGTCTCTTGTGAATATGTATTCTGGGTGTGATATAAAGCATATTATTTCACATGATTCACGGTTTTTAAAGCTTGAGAAACACTGTTCCAAGCCTCAGACCCTTCAGCCTTGCCTCTTCCTCTGCCAAGGCCTCAGTCCCCTCCCTCCCCCAACTCCTGGAGCTCAGAGAAAACAAATGTTGAATGATCTGTAACTGGTGTGGCATGTGGTAACTTTATTACTGGAAATAAGGGGTGATCACCCCAATCCCTAGTCCTACAGATGCCTTCACAGGAGATGAAGAGAGTACACATATACAGCCTGTTCACAGTTCACTTGATTTAAAGTGTTGAATGCATCAGCCAGGCTCTCTTGTTAATATTTGCCTTATCAATTAAAATCATCTTAAACGCCTCTGGGTTTAATTTTAATTTTGAATTTAGCCAAGATGATCACATAGATAATATAAATTAACTGCTAAAGCAAAAGTTATGTTTGGTTTCAGTATGCATTGTTCATTTGATTATTATGAATGTACTAAGTTTATGATCCTGGTTTTGCTCAGTTGAAGACAGCAACCCATGGGCATTTGAAGTGATGGGTAGAAGCCCCTAAAGGATCAATAGTCTTCGCAGGTAATCCCTAGTTATATAAATGAGTCAGGAGTTGAACCCAACTGTGTGAAGAGCAAAGGTTTTTATTCTTTAATAAGGGGAAAAAGATCCTTACTTATGAAAATAAAAAATCAGAAATGGTTAGGTGGTAACTTCTATGCTTTCCATACTTGAGGTTAAAAGTATTTAAATACATTTACCAGGAAAAAAAAAAGACTTTTTTTCAAAGGGCCCAGCAGGTTCACTGTGTAAAGAAATGGCCTAGGCAGTCGTTAGTTGTAACTTGTAGCTAAGGGCTTGTTCTTCAAGGGCATGGCCCAGAAGACAGTGTGCCCTTTGACAGTATGTTGCTAAATCCCACCAAAGGAAGATATTTCATTGGCACTGAGTCCTATGTGCATTCTGTCCTTCTGATCTATAAAGGGGGCATCATGGTAAGAAAGGATGACTTGACAAGGACTCTGTGAATTTCATATCTTTAAAAGCTGTTTACCATTTTCCCTGCAAGCCATGTAAAAGCTTCTGGTTATAACAGCAAGTTTGCCTTAAAATTGCTGCGCACAAGCATCTAGAGGGCAGTAGCTGCACTCGCCTCTGCTGACCTCTCCTAGGCAACAGGAGAGCTATAAGTGGATGGATCAGGGCACACATTCTTAATGACGGTGATGTCCCTGTGAAATTTCAGCCCCTACTTTGAGTTTTCACATGTTCCTCTTGGTTTAGGATAAAGACTGCAATGAAAAGGACACTTGTCAGAGCAGTGAGCTGTCGGTGACAACTGAGGCCGTGCACTACCTGTACATCCAGGTACGTATGGCCCTGGTAAGCAGCTCAGTGACATGATGCCTCCCAGTATTGTGGTGTTTCACAACGCTTCAACAAGACAGTGGATAGAAGATTAACTGGCTTGGGAGGTTACAGTATGGAGACCTCCCCTCCCCCTCAGCCTTGAACTCTCGTTTTCTCTCAGCATAGCTGGAGGTACTAGAGGGTACCTCGGGACTCTGGCAGTGCAAGTCCACATCCTGAATCCATCTTGCATCACTTTTTAGAAATTATTTGCAAGCAGGGAGTGACAGAAGAGAAATCGAGAGAGAATGGGTGCACCAAAGTCTCCAGCCACTTCAAACAAACTCCAAAATCATGTGCCACTTTGTGCATCTGGCTTCACATGGGTACTGGGGAATTGAACCCAAGTCATTAGGCTTTGCAGGCAAGAGCCTTCACCCTTAACCATCCCTCCAGCCCTCTCATCACGTTTGAACTCAGACAAGCTTTCTTAAGTCTTTGTGCTTTGGTTTTCCACAACTTAAATGATAGCTATCACATAGACTTATAATAGCTAAATAAAATGAAGTATATGGACTGCTTAGAATCATGTCTGAGGTATATAAATACTAAATTGGGTATCTACTCTGTCTTGTCTAACAAGCTGAATCTGAATAGGTAAGATACAATGTGTACACCCATGCATGCCAAAGAAATACCCATATGGGGACTGGGGAGATGGCTCAGCAGTTAAAGGAACTTGCTTGCAAAGCTTACCAGCCCCTGTTCAATTTCCTAGCCCCTATGTAAAGCTAGACACACAAAGTAGTGCATGCATTTGAAGTTTGCAGCAGCAAGCAGCTCTAGTGTACCCACACACATAAGTAAACAGTGTTAAAAGAAATATCAACATGGCTCTAGTCAAAGTGGCTTATCTGGAAACTTCTGCAACAGCAGCTTGCTAGGTAGCACAGCGATCCTCCAACCTCTGCCTCCTGAGTGCAGAAGAGTGACAGCATGTACTCAGAAAAGGTCCTGTTCTCCAAGTGAGCCCCACAGCGGCTCACCCTCATATTCTCAGGTATCTACACAGACAGAACCTTCAGCTGGAGATCTAGTCCTGTGCATAAAAAGAACTCACAGTATTTTATGAGACGAGTCAGGTGGTTGCTGTCCTGCGTAGGACTAGCTTTAGGCATTCCCTGACAGAAATATGTTGGAAGTGTCACTTAAACACATCTTAAAGCATTTGATTGTCTTAGAGTGCTTTCACGTGCCTTCTCTCAATAATTTTAGTGAGCTGTTTGCATGCAGGAGGTGTGACGTGGAACTCAGGAAGTGGGGAAACTCTGGCTGAGGGTTGGAGAATCACTCAGGATTTGCCAGCAGGGATTATGAGGATGAGAGAATGAAAGCTGACTTTCCTCTTTGGGAACATGGAGCCCTTCATGGGAAATTCTCACTGTTCCTGATGGAGGCCTAGAAGCTAATGTCATAGATCAGATGTAGCCTGTTGGTTTAGGGTTTAAATGACACTCCATTATTTTCTGTTTCATTACACTCATGAAGAATTGACAGGCAGCTGCCTGAATGTGGTTTTTTTTTTTCTTTTGCTTGTTTTGTGTTTGAGGTAGGGTCTCACTCTAGCCCAGGCTGACCTGGATTGAATTCACAGCTATCTTCTTACCTCTGCCTCCTGAGTACTAGGATTAAAGGTGTGTGCCACCATGCCCAGATGTTTCCATATATTTTGCTGTAGACTCTAAGGGCATTCATAGGTTAATTAGCCCCTGGAAATTTGAGTTTGGAAGCAATTTTGTAAAACAAACAAAAAATTGTATTCAGTCTCAATTTATTATAAGGATATTAGACTAATAATACTTTTAAAAAATACAGTCACATATAAAATTTAAAAACTGGGGGCCTAGCCTTTAAGGGGCTTGCCTGTAAAGCCTAATGACTTGAGTTCAATTCCCTGGTACCCATGTCAAGCTAGATGCATAAAGTAGCACGTGCATCTGGAGTCCCTTTGCTGCAACTGGAGGCCCTGGAGCACCCATTCTCTTGGTCTCTCTTCTATCTATCTCTGCTTGAAAAAAAATAAATAAAAATATTTTTAAAGTTTTAAAAAGGGATTAAGGGTATAGCTCAATGGTAAAGCAATTGTCTAGCATGTAAGAGATCCTGGATTCAATCCCCAGTGCCATTGAAGAAAAACTTAGGTTGTGGTGTTAATATTGTACATATTTGTTCCAATATATTCTTTATTATTATTGAATGCATATTGGATCCCAAGGGTTTGGGAGTATTTTGGATGCTGGGGAGTGAACTCAGGGCTTCTCACATGCTAAGAATGTGCTGTCTTATTGATCTATGTCCCTAGTCCCCCCAATTTATTTTTTGTTTGTTTTTTGTTTTGTATTCAAGGTAGAGTCTCGATCTAGCCCAGGCTGACCTGGAATTCACTATATAATTTCAGGGTGGCCTTGAACTCATGGCAATCTTCCTACCTCTGCCTCCTGAGTACTGGATTAAAGGAATGCACCACCACACTTGCCTCCCCAATCCTCCAATTTTTTAATACCCTTAAGGTTTTTTTTTTCCATTTAGTATAAAGAGAAAATTGGGTCTTTTCATAATTACTAAAAATCCATGCTACAAGCTGCAATTTTCCTTACTTTGAGCATTTTGAAAAGTCAGGTCTTGTCTGGTCTCTTCTTTCTGTAGATGGAGTACTGTGAAAAGAGCACTTTACGAGACACCATTGACCAGGGACTGTATCGAGACACTGTCAGACTTTGGAGGCTTTTTCGAGAGATTCTGGATGGACTAGCTTATATCCACGAGAAGGTAGATGTCATAGCATCTCGTGTTCAAATACTTATGTTTATATAAATTTTTATAACAAATCAAATGTGAAAATGGAGACCAAGCAAACAAAATAGGGAGAAAACTCTGGCTATAGTGAAATAATCTCTTTTGTAGGTAATAGGACAAAGGTCAGAAGACAGGAAATGGTACCCAGTATCAAAGCCCAAAAAAACATTGACATTAGGGATTAAGACAGAGATTAGTAGCTCAGGACCCATGGGTCAAATCCAGCTCACACCTGTGTTTATATAGCCTGTGAGCTAAGAATGGTCTTTATATTTTAAGTGGTTATAAAAATAGAAAATAAAGGGAGCCAGGCTTGGTGGCACAAACCTTCAATCCCAGCACAGGCAGAGGTAGGAAGATCTCCATGAGTTGAAGGCCACCCTGAGATTATATTGTGAATTAATAATCAGCCTGGGCTAGAGTGAGACCCTACCTCAAAAAAAATAATAATCATTCATGACATAAAGTTTCATTCTCCTTCAATTAAGTTTTATTGGAATGGAGCTATGTTCACTTGCCTATGGCTGTATTTTACTTTAACTGCAGATTTGAATAATTGCAATAGAGACTATATAGCCTGAAATGCCCCATATATTTGCTGTCTGTTCCTTTACAGAAAGTTTGCCAACCTCTAGGTGAGAAGGAAATATTTGAACAAGTATGGAATGTTGATGGTGATTGTAAGTTTAAGAGTGTGATTAATACATTACAGATTTTTTTTTTTTGTTTTTTCGAGGTAGGGTCTCACTCTAGCCCAGGCTGACCTGGAATTCACTATGTAGTCTCAGGGTGGCCTTGAACTCATGGCGATCCTCCTACCTCTGTCTCCCGAGTGCTGGGATTAAAGGCGTGCACCACCACGCCCGGCTAATACATTACAGATTTTATTCTAACTGAAATAGTGCTGTGCTTTCTAGGAGCATGGAGAAAATAAAGCCCTAGCCAGGAGAGGAATGAGTCTCAGTGTCATAGCTTTGCTGTGTGTCTAAAATGGCAATTTAAAGCTAGAAATCAGCAGTAGGATGTAAATCCGGCTGGGTCCAGCTTTAGCATCAACATTGTTCACATTTTAAAAATGGAATTGTCTAAGGCATTAGTATAAATTTATTAGCTCCTTTTCTAGACTATTAGAGCTCTTACTTTGGTACCACCCTGGGGTGACTAGACCATGCCCAAGCGCTTGCCTCCTCTCCTGCTCATTCGCTCAGCATTCACAGATGACTTGTTGTGCACCCATCGCTTGGCTTCAGCCCCACATGCAGAGGCACAGGCATGTGACAACCATGCTTGAGAGGTTCTTCTTAAAGGAGCCAGAATCTGCCTTCATGTGGTGGTAAACAAGATCGGGCAACAGTGTTTTCTGTCCACTTAGATCTTTTAGGTGAAGCGGTGAGCACAGTGAGCCCTGGGAGGAAGAGAAAGCAGGACACATGTAACAGCATCACTGAGCACCTACTGGTCCAGGAGATGCAGAGCTGCACAGTCCAGGGAGGAGTTGGTCTTTGTAAATTCACAGCATAGAAACACGAGAGTGTGCTAGGCAGAGAAAGTAGTGTAAAACCAAGCAGAAGGAATGGTGAGCAAGGGAAAGGTGATGCGAGCCCAGTAGAGGGAGCCATGGGGCTGCAGGGAACCCTTTGGATTGCCCCTGCTAGAGACCTCCAGGTAGAAACCGGGAGTCGATAGAGAAGTTGCCGTACAGGACATTCCAGGGACCAGAGATCTGATACCAGGGTGGTCTTTGGGAGGAAATCGCATTCATTTTTTCTTGTCACACCGTTGGCCTTTCAAATAAGCAAATAGATACAATAGTAAATCCTGCCTAGGGAGCAGTTGTCAGGTTCCTCACTCTATTCCAACAGGGAATGATTCACCGGGATTTGAAGCCTGTCAACATTTTCTTGGATTCTGATGATCGTGTGAAAATAGGGGATTTTGGCTTGGCAACAGACCACCTAGCCTTTGCCGTGAGTATTTAAAGCTCGGCCTCTGTCTGCAAATGGCCCTGGGCACCTTGATGTTGTGAAAGTGGGAAGAGACAGAATGGTGAGCTTCCTGGCCCCCACTGTGGGAAGCAAGCTGAAAGGGGCATGCTGCAAGTGATCTGTTAGGAATTGAAACTGTGAGCATGTTTCGTTGAGTGCATCCCAATTACGGGGCGTGAAGTTACTGCTTATAAATGGTACATAGGTTAAAGGCATACAGTACTTTGTGAAATTACTTGGCCTGTTGGTCTGCAATGCTAGGCATTTGGCAAGAGCTTTATTCATAAGAAATTTTTGGTTAGTTTGTGGAAATGAGACCTATCAACATAAAACACTAGAAGAGCCAATCCTAGTCAACATGATGCGGGTGTTTTGCAAGCCAAAGCAGTGACAGCCACTAAGTGACCTGGAGCAGTGACAGCCACTAAGATAGCACAGGGTGGCTGGTGATAGCAGGCTTGTGGTACATATCATCCGTGGGCTGACATCATCACAGTCCTGAACTAGGGTGCAGTGTAACTGTTAGAGGTGTGAGGAGGAAGGTGACTGCCCAGCAGGTAATTGCAGCAAATGACAGTGGATTTGGTGACCAGCCAAAAACTGAGCCTGAGCAAGTAGTAGAAAGCCAGGTGCACACCTGCAATTCCAGCAGTGGGAGCTTGAGGTGGGAGGATCATCATGAGTTCAATGTCAGCCTGGGCTAGAGTGTAAAACAGACAAAGAGGTAGTAGCAGTGAGAAAGTTTTGGACAGTGGATCATTGTTTGTAGGACTCTCATGCTTCCTGGTAAGTAGCTTCTGTTTTTGGCATTTGCAATATGAACATAAGTTGATTCCTATAGCCTGGGTATTTCTGTCCTTAGGAGAGCTATCTAATGCAATTGCTCTTCTCCTCAATTTCGATGACTCGGTGGTTGTTATAGTCAGCCACATGCCACTGGGATGAACCTCCAAACCAGTCACAGTTTAATGGGAGGAAAGGATTTACTGAAGCTACAGATCCAGGGGAAGTTCAAAATGGTGAAAGAGGCTGATAGCCTTTCACAGGTCCAAGCAGAGAGAGAAACCCATCACGTACACAACACACAGAACAGCAAATAGGAAGTGAGTGAGGAGAGATAAATTCTTCCCCTTTATATAATAGCCTTAGGGTGAGGTCTTACAACCATTTCCTAGACTTAATGGCTTCCTGAGTCTCTGGAATTTCCTTCTTGCATTGCCCACACAGGAAGGGATGTTAATTTCTAGCTCTCTTGAGTTTCCTTACATCCTGCCCTCTACTGAGAAGCTGCCTTTCTGTAAACATCCTCAGAGTCCCATCCAAAATAAAAAGATCAAGTTGACAACAAAACCTAACCATCACAGTGATTAAGGCACTTGCCTGCAAAGCATAATGACCCAGGTTCAATTCCCTAGGACCCACATAATGCCTCAATTTCACTGGATTTCCTGAAGGAATGGATTAGTCTTAAAAAAATAAAAGTTCAACTTGGCTGTAGAGATGACTCAACAGTTATGACACTTGCCTGCAAAGCCTAAGACCTAGGTTTGATTCCCGAGTACCCAGACACATAATGCCAGATGTACAGGATGGTGCATGCATCTGGAGTTCATTTGCAATGGCTAAAGGCCCTGATGCATCCATCCTTATTCTTTCTCTCTCTTTTCTCTTTCTCGTCCCCTCTCCCCTTCTCTGCTTTCAAATAAATTATATATATATATACATATATATATGTATATATTTAAGTTGAACTTCAAAGAGTATTGTGGGGACTGGGAATATAGCTCAGCTATTAAAGGTGCTTTCTCTGCAACCCTGCTGACCCAAGTTCAGCATCTGCATAAAGCACATTCATGCACACATAAATAATGATTTTAGAGCTGGAGAGATGGCTCAGCAATTAAAGACACTTGCTTACAAAGCCTAACAGCTGGGGTTCCACTTCCCAGTAACCACACAAAGCTGTACAAAGGGGCTCATGCGACTGGAGTTCTTTTGCAATGTCAAGAGTCCCTGGTGCACCCATACCTTTCTCTGTCTCTGTCTCTTTCTTTCTCTCTCTCTCTAAATAAATAATTTTTAAACAATAAAAAAATTTAAGTACATGGTTGATAGTAACTATCTAATAAATTATAGATATTACTTTTAAAATACTTTTATTTGTGAGGAGAGGGAGCTAAGCGATAGAAGCAGAGAAGGGGAGAGAATGGGCACACCAAGGGCTCCAGCCTCTGCAGACAAACTCCAGATGCATGTGTCACTTTGTGCATCTGGCTTTATATGAGTACTGGGGAATGGAACCCAGGTTGTTAGGCTCTGCAGACAAGTACCTTAACTGCTGAGCCATCTCTCCAGCCCTGATATTATTTTATTTTTTTCTGAGGTAGGGTCTTGCTCTAGCAGCCCAGGCTGACCTGGAATTCACTATGTTGTCTCAGGCTGGCATCAAACTCATAGTGATCCTCCTACTTCTGTCTCCCACATTCTGGGATTAAAGGCATGTGCCACCATGCCTGGCTGATAATATTTTTAAAAGAGCATTGTGATAATTTTTATTTCCATGTTACAGTTTTCCATCTTCATTTAGAAAGGGGTCAGCCATTTCTGTGAAGGGCTACAGCATTGTAACTTATACTTGTGTTTCTAGGCTGATGGCAAACAGGACGATCAGGCAGGAGATCACTTGATTAAGTCAGACCCTTCAGGTAAATCCAGAAGACTATTTTACTCATGGATTTTAAAACAGGCCTCAAAATTTCTTAGCCTGAAGCCAGTTTTTTACTTATTGTAAAAACTTTAAAGCAAATCAAAATTATTAATTAAATTATATAAATATGGGAGTATTTAATTTTTTTCTCACTGTATTGTAATTACTTTGGTTAGGAGAATACTGGGCTCCCATGGGCACAAAGCTCTACTCTGACCAACCCAAGTAGTCACACAAGGCCCATCTGGGGTCCTGTCCGTCTCTGGCCTTCCTGTGCAACAGCAGAGACACCTTCATGTGGGGCTGTGTGGGCTGGATAGGACTGGTGCTTTCCCTCCCTGTGAGCACCGCAGATGGCTTAGATCAGGCCTCACTTTTAAGCTGTTTTTTAAACCTTTTCGAGGACTGTGGCTCCCCAGGTGGTAGAGCACTTGGCATGCATAAGGCCCTGCGTTCAAGCCTTGACACTGCATAATAATTATAAAAATAATAAATATTCCTTATCTATAGTCCCATAATGTGAAAATGCTCTCTTTGTGTTTTCCCTCGCACAGGCCATTTGACTGGCATGGTTGGCACAGCTCTGTATGTCAGCCCTGAGGTCCAAGGAAGCACCAAGTCTGCGTACAACCAGGTACAGAGGTCTGGGGGAAGTGATATGAGCATCATGATCACAGCACTTGGAGTTTAGTTATGTACTGACGTAGGAGTAGTCACTGATTCCTACTCCAGGCAGGGTGTGACACACCCAAGGGCAGGAGCTGAATCGAACACTGTTACTGTCAGGAGCTTACAGTCCCCTGTCTGTCTGAAGAATGTGGGAGCTATCCAGGTCCAGGAACACAGGGAACAAGATGGTCACATGAGTAAGACAGTCGTGGCTCTGCCCTGGGGGAGATGACCTTGTGATGGATAGAAGGATGAAATAAAAGAAATGATCCCAGGAGACTGGATAGATGGCTCAGTGGTTTAAGGCACTTGATTGCAAAGCCTGATGGCCTGGGTTTGATTCCCCAGTACCCACATAGAGCCAGATACACAAAGTGGTACATGCATCTGGAGTTTGTTTACAGTGGTAGCAGGAGGCCTTGGCGTATCCATATTCACTTTCTCTCTTTCTGCCTTTCTGTCTCTCTCAAATAAATAAATAAAAATATTTTTCTGGAAAAGAAAAAAATCCACAGGCGGGCGTGGTGGCTCAGGCCTTTAATCCCAGGTAAATCCAAGGTAGGAGGATCACGGAGTTTGAGGCCAGCCTGAGACTACATAGTGAATTCCAGGTCAGCCTGGGCTAGAGGGAGACCCTACCTCGAAAGTCTCAAAGAAAGAAAATTAAAAAATGTAATAATCCTGAATTGTGATGAGGGCCATGAAGAAGAGAAATGGAGTTGGTTGGCAAGGCAATAGTAGGGCCTTTGCTGTCAGGTTTACTTTTTTTTTTTCCCAGTTATAACTATCTCTCATTGCTTAAAAGTTTCGTTTTCTTTTTTTTTAAATCTTTATTGTCCAAAATTAGATACATTGAATGAGCAAATATTGTGTTGGTATTCCCGTTTCTCTCCTCCCTGTCCCCAATACACTTGGTATCCTCCTTGGTGGGCACACTGGATCATTCCATGTGGTAAGGGGTTATGGATAGCACAGGAGGCAGCCAGGTGCCCCCCCTTATGCGTTGGAGCTTAGGGGGGCAATGTCTCTGGGTCATCTCTCCCACCATGGCTCTTACAATCTTTCCGCCCCCTCTTCCTCTCAGTCCCTGAGTCATGGAGGCTTTTGAAATGACTAGTGAACATGAAAAGCAAAGAAAATTCATTCACTTGTGTTTCCTTTTTTGCTTTTCCAGTGCTGGGGAATTGAACCCAGGGCCCTTAGTATTCTGTAGGAACACGCAGCCACAGTGCTGCATCTCTAGTCCAAAGCAACGTCTTTATGACAAGTCTGGAGTGGCCTTGTTTTGTTCTGGTTTTGTTCTGTTTTAAAGTAGGATCTCACTCTAGCCCAGGCTGACCTGGAATTCACTCTATAGTTCCAAGATGGCCTCCAACTCATGGTAATCCTCCTACTGTGCCTCCTGAGTACTGGTATTAAAGGCATGCGCCACCACACCTGGATTCATGTGCTACTTTGTACACCTGGCTTTATGTGGGTACTGGGGAATAGAACCCAGGCCATCATGCTTTGCAGGCAAGTTTCTTTAACCACAGCGCCATCTCTCTGCCCTAAGACATAATTTTTGAGAAGAAATCCTCATATTTTTCTTCTGTGGCTTTCTTGTACTTGGGTAAACTTTATTTCAACTAATGGTGCTAATTCTGGAGTCTCCAGTAAATTACACTTTCAAAGCAAAGCTCTCTAAATGTAATTCTTTTTCTTCCTTCAGAAAGTGGATCTCTTCAGCTTGGGCATTATCTTCTTTGAGATGTCTTATCACCCCATGATGACAGCCTCAGAAAGAGTCTTCGTTCTCAACCAACTCCGAGATGTAAGCATTAGGTGTTTGGGTGCATAAGTATCCTCAATTTCAGCATGGAGATTAGAATTTGAAGCATGATTCTCCCCCTGGTATTTAGATGGAAAAGGTTGTGGCTGTAAATGTGGCTCAGCAGTTAGAGGCACTTCCTTGCAAAGCCTGCCAGCCTACGTTCAGTGCCCCAGTACTCATGTAAAACCAGATGCATAAAGTGGCACATGCACCTGTAGTTTTGTTTTTTGCACAGGCAGGAGGCCCTGCCTCCCCCCAGTCTCCTCTCCTCTTCTCTCTTTTCCCTCCCCTCCCTCTTCCTCCCTTCTTGGCAAATAAATAAATATTTTTAGAAAAGAAAAGGCTATGAACTCTTTAAAAATATATTTTATTTATTTATATGAGAAAGAGAGAGAACGAGCACACCAGGGCCTCCAGCCACTAAAAACAAACTCCAGACACTTGCGTCCCCTTGTGCATCTGGCTTTACGTGGGCACTGGGGAATTGAATTTGGGCCCTTCTGCTTTGCAGACAAATGCCTTGACCACTAAGCCATCTCTCCAGCCCTGTGCATTCTTTTTTGACACAGTCTCACTATAGCCGAGGCTGGCTTGGAACTTGAGATCCTGCCTCAGCCTTCTGAATGCTGGGATTGTAGGTAATGTGACACCACACCTGGCTACCTACTATAGTTTTAATGACTCATTTTCTGAGTCATGCCCAGATGATCAATTTTCCTATATGCAGTGACATGGCTTCTGAACACAGTCCTGTCTCCTCATGTAGGTGTTAACATGGCAGTGTAGGTTAGTATAGACTGTTGTTCAGTGTTCTGTATTTCTTGTAAGTATAAATCCACTGCTGTGTTCATGTCCCCAAATGATGAGAAGCTTAGTTTTGTTTGTTTGGGAAAATCTTGGAGAAATTGTTATAGTTTCATTTAAAAAATTAATGTGCTGGAGAGATTGCTCGGTGATTAAGACACTTGCCTGCAAAAGCTAACGACTGAGTTCCCCAGTACCCACATAAAGCCAGATGCACACAGGAGCACATACATATGGAGTTTGTTTACAGAATCAAGAGGCCCTGGTGTACCATTCTCTCTGTGTCACTTTCTCTCTCTGCTTGAAAATCAATAAAAATACTAAAAACATTAGTATCAGAGATTTACTCTTGGTATTAAAGCAAAGGAAGAATCTACATGTTTTGTCTGATGTACAGTATTGATACAACTGTCAAAATGAGTTATATGAACAATGGATACTTAGTTATGGATATATGGCCATGGTGGTGCACTCCCACATTCCTAGCCCTTGGAAAATAAAGGTAGGAAGATCAGGAGTTCAGGGTCATCCTCAGCTACATAGCAACCTTGTGGCCAGCCTAGGCTATATGAGACCCTATCTTTAAAAAAAAAAAGATTCATACAGAATGGACCTGGTTTTGCAACATTTACAGCAAACCCAGATGACTAGAATGGGTCTGAGGGCTAGAGATGTATCTCAGTGACAGAGAACTTGCCTGCTATGTGTGAGGCCCTACATTTATTTCCTAGTGCCACAAAGAAATGGGGGCTCTAAGAAATAGCACAAATATCAGCCTTCTAAGTTTTTTCCCCCAGTGAAGTTTACACTGATGTTCTAGAAATGAATCCTTACTGAGCTAATAGAGACTTTCATTACAGTATGGAAGTGAGAAGTAACATTGGGTTACTGTATTCATGAGCAACAGATCTGGAAAGTTCCTCATCCTTAGAGAAGAACCAAGCAGATGAATCTTAAATTAAGCCAGGCACGATGATTCATGCCTGTAATCCTAGTACTTGGGAGGCAGAGGCAGGAGGAACACAAGTTCAAGGTTAGTCTGGGCTACACAGCAAGATCCTTTCCCAAAAGGAAAAAAGGAAATTAAACAAATATCACATACACTATAAGTAAGAATTCTCCTCTGGGGGCTGGGGAAATGGTTTAGCATGGACATCAAGAAGGTATCTCTTCATTCTTTCCTTGTTAGCAAATTTTAATTTGTTCTTTGGATTTCTGACTTGGTGGAAATAAAAGCTTTCACTGTGCAGTCTTCAGGGCCTTGCTGATTTGAATATAATACTCTTTTAGCCCGCTTCGCCCAAGTTCCCGGAAGACTTCGATGACGGAGAGCATGCCAAGCAGGTATGTTTCCTGTGCTTGAATTGCTGTGTCTCCAGTGGTGGGCTTTAATTACTGTTTTTCTTTTTCAACCAGTAATCTTCCGCCCTCTTGTGTCCTGGGAACAATGGGGAAAACATATCAAACAATGACCACTTAAAATGTTTCTTAAATTTGAAAGACATCATAAAAAGGCCAAGGTCTGACAGAGAAAATTAACGAACTCCTGTGTTCTTTTGTGTGGTTGAATGTGCTTGTGAAATGTTTCCTTTTGGGGGGGGGCGGGGGGCCATTGGCTTAGCTGTTGGAGAAGAAAAAAAAAAGAATGCTTTTATGGCTAATTGTTTCAGATTAAAATTTAGAACTCGAAGAAAATAATTTATAATTATATTTTTTTCAGTTTATGGTTGAAGTAGCTCAGATTATCAGGGAAGGAATCTGATTGATGCTACAGTTTTTATTGTTGTTTTAGTTTATGGTGTTTGGGATTAAACAAGTGCCCTACCCCTGAGCTCTTTCCTCATAAGGCAAGACAGCAAGATAATTTCTCACGCATACCATAACCACCTGAGTGTGTGTGTGTGTGTGTGTGTGTGTGTGTGTGTGTGTGAGTGTGTATGTATCTAACTCATGTCGTAGGCGAGCACTGGAGGCCAGCTAGGTCGAAAGAATAGTTATTAGTGAACTGGACTTCCTTTCTGATCACTGCCAGCTGTTTGTCATTAATACTCATGTGGCAATTTGTTTCTTATACTGACCTTTATTGCACATCATAGTCAAGGCAGAAGAAATCTATTCTTAATGTTGAGAACAGAAATCTCAATAGAACACTGCAAAAATTTACAACTCCTTGCTTCTTGACTACGTGTCTGCATTGACATGCCATTTGGCTTCTCTAAGACCTTCTCACCTATAAAAGAAGGGACTAATAGGCATCTTTCATGAATATCAACTTAATGATGTTTAAGGTGACATTTATTTATGGCTATAAGGGCCCATATCACCACATTTATTTAATGGTGAAGAACCATTAAAAAAATGCATCGAGTCATTGTTTTGCTTCTTTTTAATCTTTTATTATTTATTTTGTCATGTCCTGTGCTTCTGGGTGTCATAACCGAATGTCTATTTCATAGTCTCTCTGGGTAGTGTGCTCAACCTTATTCAGTTTTTCCTAATGAGGATTCCTAATGTATTAGACACCATAGACAGGAAATCAATGGCAGGAGCTAGAGATGTGGCTCAGTGGGTAGAATGCTGTCTGGCATGTACAGAGCCCTGGCTGCAATCCCAGCACCACATAAGCTGGGCTTGCTCTGAGGAGGATCAGACGTTCAGTCTCATCCCTTGGCTACCTGGTGAGTTCTAGGCCAGCTTGGGCTACGTGAGACCCTGTCTCAAAATAAAAAACAACAACCCTATAGCCGACCAATCCCATGTGATCCTTGGATTGAATCTGGAAGAGGAGCGTGGATAATGCTGAGCATTCTATAACCCGTGCTAGCACAGAATGGAGCAGCATGATGGGGCTACGTGCTACAGATCCACTTTCATGAAAGTTGATTGTGTCAGGTCCTCACTGTAATAGAACTCTCACATGAGGATAAGTCACCTGTGGTTTTATTTTGGCCAAAGACAGCAGTATCAGAGGAACGATTTAAAGACATTTTAAAAGGTTTAATAACATTTGTTTGAAATTGAAATTTTGTGATTTTAAATGTTCTTCTAACATTTTTTAGAAAGTATTGTTATAAACAAAAAGGCTAAGAATCATTAAGTAGCCTTCAAAGGTTAATTGCCCTCAGATGGCTTCCTACCTTAGAGGCATACCAAACACTTCAAATAAGTCAGAAGTCAAGGAAATGGTGACAATACAAATAATGTAAGTGGAGAAAAAAGCAAATGTCTTTAATGTCTTCTAGCAGCTGCTATACTTTGTAACTAACATTGGAACCTCAAGCTTTGTATCACTATATCTTTTTATATAGTATCTTGTGTGTTTGTAAGATTTATGGGACTGGGGACATAGCTCAGTGGTCAAAGGTGCTTGCTTGCAAAGCCTGCCAGCCCAGTTTGATTCCTCAGTAGTCATGTAAAGCCAGAGAGACCCTGATGCTCCCATTCTCTCTGTCTCATAAGTAATAAATAACAAATAAATAAGCAGGTAAATAAATAGAAAAGACTTATGCTCAGCTTTTATGTAGTTGCTGGGGTGAGGATTGTTCTGGCCTCTTCCTTACAAGAAATACCCCTGTTAAATTCTTACAGAACTCTATAATCATGATGAGCTATATAGGGAATGAATGACACATGTAGAGATTTCAGCCAAAGGTGCCAAGTGGAAAGAGTGGAAAGAGTGACCTGAATGGACTACTGACATGCAGGGAAGATTCGTGAGTGTCCCAACCAGTGAGTGTTGTTGTGTTGTAGAAATCGGTCATCTCCTGGCTGTTGAACCATGATCCAGCGAAACGGCCCACAGCCACGGAGCTGCTCAAGAGTGAGCTGCTGCCCCCGCCGCAGATGGAGGAGTCAGAGCTGCACGAAGTGCTGCACCACACGCTGGCCAACATGGACGGGAAGGCCTACCGCACCATGATGGGCCAGATCTTTGCCCAGCGCATCTCTCCCGCCATAGACTATACCTATGACAGCGACATACTGAAGGTGGGCTAAGCCACGCTATGTGGAGCGTACCCTGGACTGCCAAAGGACTGACTCGGGTCTTACTTCTCTGGATATTTTTTAATGTCTCCAACCTGCGTTCTTGATCCAAGATCCAAAAAGCCCCTAAAAGCATGAGGAAAAAAGTGTGGAGATGAGCCACACTGTAGTCACCTACTTGGAGTTCTTGACCCATTTGACTCCATCCACACATAAGAGAGTAAGAGACTGACCCCTGGCCCAGCTGCCCAGAGCCAGGGACATCTAAGCAGTCAGATCCACGTGGACGAGTGGAGTGGCTCCCAGTGCTGGCTTCATGTCCAGAATGCCTGGGAAGCTCTGACAAAGAAGTGCCCAGGCTTCTCAGCAGCTTCAGGGGGAGGCACCTCAAATATTACTTTAAAAACTCCCACATGGCTTGTGAAATGCAACCAGATGGCCAATTTTAGGAGCTTTTACTATTTTATTTCTTAAAAAAAAATCTAGGGCAAGTCAGTGAAGAGCTTGCCTAATAAACATGAGGACCTGAGTTTAATCCACGTAAAAATGCTGGGCGTGGAGGCGTATGCCATAATCTCAGCTCTGGTCAGATGGAGACAGGCGGATCCCTGGGCTTACTGGCCAGCTAGTCTAGCCTAACTGGTGAGCTCCAAGCCAACGAGAGACCATCTCAAAGTAGGTGGATAGGATTCCTGAGAATGACACCTGAGCTTGTCCCCTGGCCTCCACATGCACCTCACACACACATTTACACTAAGCTAGAAGAATTTTAGTGAAATGTTAAAATTGGATAAAGTTGGGTAGGTAGATGACCAACACTGGTTATCTTCTCTATGTTTCTATACACTTAACATATTATACAATTTTAAAAGATAGGGTAGTAGAGGAAGTAGTAGAAAAAAATTGTGCATGGTCTGTATGGATTTTAAGAACTCAGCTTAAAATATGTAAAATAATGTAGAACCAGGGATGCCACTACTCAGCTGTGATGCCAGTACTTGAGAGGCTCAGGGAAACAATATATCCCAGACCAGCCTGAGCAGCACAGCAAGACCCTGCCCTCCCCACCCCTCAAATTTTTTTGACTGGCTGCCAATATTAGAAAGATCTTTGTGGGATCATAGGTGACTTCTCATATTGGTTAAAAAATTATTAATTGCATATGCATGTGTGTACATGGGTATAGCTAGGTCTCTTATTGCTGTAAACAGATACCTGCCCAGCTTTACGTGGGTGCCGGTGAATTGAACCCCAGCCTAACAGGCTTTGCAAGCAAGCACCTTTAACCATTGAGCCCCTTACACAAAAGTATTTCTGTTTATCTCTTTCCAAAATTTTTATAATTAAATCACTACTTTCCTAAGAAAATAAAAAGAAACCCCTAATAAGACTATGCAAATGCCCTGTAGTTTTCAACGAGCATACTGGTGATTCACTGAGTATATGGCAAAGGAGCTAATTCGGTTAGGAGCTTGATCACCCCACAGTAGCCCTAGGGAGAGCATGAATATTGGATTACTTAGTGAAAAGTATATATCAGAGTGGTTAAGGACTTAGTCCTTGGACTGATGAGGCTTTCTCATTGCTGGAATGGGGTGGATGGTTCTTACATTTTGTATATCTGGATTTACATGGGTACTGGGGAGTTGAACCCAGGTTGGCAAGCTTTGCAAGCAAGTGCCTTTAACTGATGAGCCATCTCTCCAGTGCCAGCTTTTGCATTCTGAAACAGTACAAATTATATAAGGTCTCTTTCCTGAGTGCGTTCAAAGAATCCCTGACTTGTTGAGGTCTCTCTTGTGATCCTGGAATTAAACTTGGATTACCGAATGCAATGTTAGTATTTTAGTGGGTCACTTTGATTAGGCTTTGCTGACTATACTTCAACCACTCTCACTTTAGGGCAACTTCTCCATCCGTACAGCCAAGATACAGCAGCATGTGTGTGAAACCATCATCCGCATCTTTAAAAGACATGGTATGTCCTGTTCTAAAAATTGTATTCATTCTCTTTATTATTTGAAAGTACTGCTAGGTATGATTGTACACCCCTGTAATCCCAGCAATCAGGAAACAGAGGCAGTAGATCATAAGGCCAGCCTGGCTACATAAGAAGACCCTGAGAAGTCTTAAAAATTATTACTAATGGTTTTTGATTTAAACATTTATTAAAACTCAATTATAAGCAGTTGGCATCATGTGAGATTTATTGATTTTATGAAATACAGAAATATGAATAAAGTAACAAGCTGAGCCCTAGATGAGCTGTACAAGTGTAAGTTCTGAAAATTAAAGAAAAACTGGTGAAGGGATTTCAGCGTTCCCAGTGTCAGGCAGGCAGGTTTTAGCTGTTGGGCTTGTGTGTGCTCTAGGCTGCCTCCGGGGAGAGTGAGAGCTCAGGGTTAGATAATGTTTCTGTTCTGTGACGTAGGAGCTGTCAAGCTGTGCACCCCACTCCTGCTTCCCCGGAATAGACAGGTCTATGAGCACAATGAAGCCGCCGTGTTCATGGACCACAGTGGCATGCTGGTGATGCTTCCTTTCGACCTGCGGGTGAGATGGGGTGTCTCACAGGGTCTCCTCCCACCGACTTATGTTATAGACATATGACATTAAGGAAGTTACAGGATTCAGTTAAACGGTTGACTGAAGGCATCTTCCCTGCTAATAGTGAAAAGGCTTGGCTGGAGGATCCCGAACCCTGTACTGCAGGGGCCATGTGCACACCTTAGTGCTGAGACCAACCAAGTGACCATAGCAGGTTGACTTGACCAACTGAAACAAATAGAGTGTCATTTACTTCCTGACAGGTCTTCAGTAAAAACCTACCATTAACATCTAGAGCAATTGAATTCTCTTTAAAGTTAATGGGGTGCACTGAGTTTTGCTCACAACTGCCTTCTTCTGACCCCCAAAGCTCCCTTAAACAGCAACTTGATTTACCAGTCCCCCAGTCACATAGTACTGGCTGTTTGCAAGCCCATCTGTGGCACTGTCCTGTAGACCAAGGAAAACATGCAGAGTGGGTGATAGACAAGGGACTACTTCCTCATGTCTAAACACTTGCAAATAGAAACAGGAATAATTGGGTGTGAATTCAATCCTTAGCACCAAAACTTTTAAAAAATTCAAATAAATACTAAATCAAAGTATATAGCCAAGCAGTTCTCAGAGGAGAAGATGCATATGGCCAATAAACTTCTGAAAGGTGATCTACTGTGCTAATAGGGAAATGCCAAGCTATCTTAATTTTACCTGTGAGGCTGTGAAAATGTTTAATATCCAGAAATGATCAGGAAGAAAATTGTGAACATGTGAGTTATTGACCTTTTGGGAAAATAATAAAGGAGCTGGAGAGATGGCTCAGCAAAGGTGCTTGCTTGTGATGCCTGTCAGTTGGGGTTCAGTTCCCCAGTACCCACATAAAGCCAGATATACAATGTGATGTTGCATCTCAAGTTTGTTTGCAGTTGCAAGAGGCCCTGGCATACCCATACTGGT
>PVHP010007189.1:0-57575 GCA_004024765.1 Zapus hudsonius
GAGGGTGGTGGAGCCAAATTGAAGGAAGTGCATCACTGAGGGCATATTGTGATGGCTAGACCTTACCCTGACCCTTTCCTTTATTTTTTCTCTCTGTTTCCAGGCAAGAAATCATCAACTGGACTTTCTGAAAACATAAATCAAGTAGATCTTTCTTAAGTTGTTCTTTTGGGTAATCTTGGGCCACAGTGCTGACAAAAGTAATGACTGCATATATGAGAAGTGTGATGATCACCTTCAGAGTCCTCACAGCTCGTATATCGGTTACTCTCTAAAACACCATGATGTTACCTTAAACTAAAATAATTAGGTGATGGAATGTCATAGCAAGGTTTGGGTGAAGCCACAAGAAGAGAAAAGAAATAGATGATCAAGTGATGACTGAATGAATAAATAGGATGGAAGGATGGATGAATGGGAAATACTGGATTTTCTGTCATAATGCACTGTAGAAACAGGATCTTTGTGAGCACCAAAATCAAACTTTCACAGCACAACAGTTTTGAGATGCTTTAGAATCCAAGGAAATGTCCCCCTTTAGAATCCAGTATTTATTACCAAATGTTAACTCTCAAAAGCTACACAGTCATGTAGGGAGATTAGAATGCAGAAAATGCTAAATTAATCATGGAACAAGCCCTTCTCTTAATCATACTAGTTCATCTTCCATCACCACAGGATATATGCATCTCACAAGGCAATGGTCAAAATGATAAGCTACCAGCACTGCCACAAAGAATAGGCAGGAGATTACAATCACAGTGTGCTGGAGCCTATTGTCAACAGCCTCAGGAATTTTGCTTTGGGCTCATTATTAGGTACTGTTAGCTTGCAATTGGCCATGGAATAAGTACCATGGGGAAAAACATATAAACCATATCTTTAAATTTTTTTTGTTGTTTTCAAGAAGAAGCAGTTAATCAACCCACCTACTAGCCAAACAGAACTTGGCTAGGAAGCACTGCAAAAATCCAGAGCAGGCAATACAACAGAGAGCAAAGAGGATTCATAAGCCAAGAAACTTGAGTTTAGTCGTGATCATTCTCATGGGCCATAAAAATGGAAGCAAATTTCTGAACCTCTCTCTTATTGAATAAAAAGTAAGAATTTGAACAGTTAAACTCAAAGCTATCTTTAAGAGTTAAAAGTTAGGACTTTCTGAAAAAGCCTCAGTCTTGGTCTGACTTATCCTAACTCCACCAGGTGCTAGACCACAATTGGGCTGTTTCAGTTGCATGCATTTGGCTGACCATCTGTCCTCACACCTCATCTTGGTTCTAGTTTCCAGGATAAACTTTTGAACTACATCAAAGAAATTCTCCAGCTCATCCAGGATAACATTTAGCCTTAGGCTAGAGATTCCCAGAGCTTGGCTGGCCATCTTCATCTAGTACATGCTACATTTATACCCTGAGGCAGTGGCACCATCCGTAAGCAGCCAACCAGACACAAAAACAGCAGGAAGATGTTAAAGAAGCTCGTGCCTTCACCTCAAAGTTCCAGCTGTGCTCCTGAGTCACCATCCTGAGACCATCATCCAGGAATACATTATATGCTTTGCAGGGAAACAGGGTAGTACTCAAAAAAGAAGCACAAAAATCATGAAAGATTTGCTAACATCAGTCCCCTAATTGGCAGAATCTGAGATTCATTGGCCTGAAATTGCCGTGTGAACAACATGTGTGTGTGTGTGTGTGTGTGTGTGTGTGTGTGTGTGTGCAGGTGTGCACACGTGTATACATGCATGTGAAGGCCAGACTGTCATTCAAGCATCATTGTTCCTCAGGTGTCATCTACCTTGAGTCACCTTATTAGACTAGACTGGATTGATTGGTCAATGAGCCCCAGAGGTTCACCTCAGAGCTATGATTACAGACATACACCCATGCCTGTATTTTTACTTGGATTCTGGGGATTGCACTTTGGTCCTCATTCTGACAATGCAAGCACTTTACCAACTGAGCTATCCCTCTAGCTCCAATAATTAACTTTTAGTGAAATGTTTCTCCCAAAGAAGCAAAGGACTCCTCAAAATAGCTGCTCCTAATTAGCCATTAGTGGGCATTCATCATTTATCCTACAATGTGGCTGGGCATCAGCACCATGCAAAGTTTGATCATGGAGCAAAAGGAAACCCTGCTCTCACTCTCTATCTGTTCTCACTTGTGGACACAAGCTTTTGCAAATACCATCACTGTTTGATCATTCCTCTTCAGAGGAAAATGCATATAACACATTGGTGGAGAAAGTATTTAATTAGCAAATGGAAACTGTATATTTCATCACAGTTATCCAGAAAGGGATGAGAAGTCTGCTGTTATCCAGGAAACCTATTTGTCCGTGTACTGGCATCCAGATTTAAAAAAAAAACAAACAGTCACAGAGAGCAGAATGTAGAATAGACAATGTGATTTAAATTCAGAATGGATTCTAGAAAATGATCATACGTGTCTAATTTAGCCCGCAGAAATAAATTTTTAAGAGATGATGTCAAATATGGAAATTATTTATGTCTGTTGCATCTCATCAGATGAGTATTTAAACCATTGAATACTATTCTTAAAGCCGTCTCGGAAGAGGATCCACAAAGTCATGGCAATCCTGTCTGGGGCAAACCAAATTCTGAATATCAAGACCAAGAGAACAGCCAGCTTCGCCAGACCATGAAATCTAATACCAGGTCAAATGGCATGAGGACACTGAAATTTGGTTCTCTTTTAAAGTCCTTAAGGATTCAACAAATCATTACTGAGCTGGTATGGGATATCAGGCATGGGGGATCCAAATATGATCAAAATAGAGCCAGTCTATACCCTCAAAGTATAGTAGAAGGGGAACAAACCCACAAATAGTGACAAGTCACACACTGAGAGAGCCGCGATAACAGCCCAGACAGAGGAAGTCTCAAACACCACTCAGGGAAAAGCTCAGCTGGAAGCAGCATTTTTAAAAACGTTCTTTATTGGAATAAAATTTTATATATTAACAAAACAATATGCTCAGTATCTTAAGTTATTAGAGAAAACCATTAAAACCAGGATGACATACCCTTTTATGTATTAGATATTCCCCCCCCATGGCTCTTACATTCTTTCTGCCACCTCTTCTGTGAATTTCCCTGAGTCATGGTGAGTGAGTTTAAATTTTGCATAATTATTGGGTTTTTACGAGTCCCTGAATTTGTGTTTTGGACAATTTTGGGCACCCTTGGTACCTATCTCCGTTATCCTTCCCTAGGATATCTGCCTTGCTATGGGAATAGCTCTTTTGCTATCACACCACTTCCTTAAAGGTTGTGTCAGGCTCTAAATGATAAGTTTGAGGTGGTTCATCTCCTGCTTGGGTGCCCCATCAACTCAGGTCCCCTTGGTGGAGTTCAGTTATCCACAATTCTCATTGATTTCTGAAAAATACAAACAGAATCTCCAGCGGAGAGTAAGATCATTATTGGTTAATTGAGACAAATAATGCTAGTTTGTTGAGCATTTGAAGGGTGTAGCCTTTCTGAAGACCTATGTTTAGTGAGTACTTTCCCTTGGAGATCGGGTACTTGGTCCTCATTCAAGGTTACCTTAGATCCCCATACCAGTCAAGGGTTCCCTGCAGATCTCATAGCCAATTAGCCAGTTGTTGATTACCTACCTAGGTTGAGTGCCACTATTGCACAGATGGGTACTTCTTGTCTTTGTAATCTGTGCCATATAGCAGTGTGTTCTGCATTCTCAGGTCATTGGTTGGTGTACCTTGAGGATGTCCCCTACTTTCTCAGAATATCATTGGTCTTGTTCCCCTGGCAGCTCATGCAACACCTTCCAGCATTACACAGGCTAGCCTTCTGGGAGCTGGTTTTGTTTCCAGATTCAGCAGGGTCTCTCAGTGTTTGTGACAGCAGTCTGTGGAATCTTCAGCAATAGGGTCTTATCTTTTGCCTAAGGTAGGTATTCAAGAGATGTAACAAAAGTTTGTATTATTTTAAGGACCATGTAGGTCACTTCGATCAACAGCTCCGTATGGCCAGTAACTACTTACTGGGATGGGAAACCAAAGGTCAGTCATTTGTCCTAGAGGTAGGCTTCCACCCACCCTCTTTGGGGTCCTTGTTACCTCCAGCAACCTCAGGAACTTGTTGTACAGAAGAAAGGATTATATGGAGTAAATTTATTGTAAGTTTAGATTAGTGTATATCTCCCTCCTCTGTCACTTCCTCCAGCCTCCATTTTCTTCTGTCCCCTTTGTCTCCTGAATCACTAGTCATGTTTGCTTACTCTTCAAGCTTTACCTGATTAAGGGCCACAGATGAAGGAGAATATGTGGTGTTTGTCTCTGTTCTTGTAAGAGTTCTCACTGAGTATGATCTGTTCCAAGTCCATCAATTTTTCTTTGAATTTCTTTATATCATTTTTCCTAACTGTGAGTAGAATTTCATGGTGTATATGTACCACATTTGTGATATCAATTCATCCAGCAATGGGCATTTAGATTGGTTCCAATTCCTAGTTTTATGAATTGAGCTGCTATACCAAAACCTGAAAATGATAAAACTAGAAAGGAAAACTACAGACCTATATCCTTGAAGAACATAGATGCAAAAATTCTGAATAAAATCCTTGTAAACTGAATCCAACAACACATCAAAAGTATTATCCACCTCAGCCAGGTAGGCCTCATCCCAGGAATGCAGGGTTGGCTCAACATACAGAAGTCAATCAACATAATCCACCACATTAATAAACTTAACCACAAAAACCACATGGTCATCTCAATCGATGCAGAGAAAGCCTTTGACAAAATACAACACAATTTCATGATCAAAACACTTAAGAGACTTAGAATAGAGGGCTTATACCTCAACATAACAAAACCCCGAAAGCCCAAGTCATACTCAATGGAGAAAGATTCAAGGAGTTCACACTAAATTCAGGAATAAGACAGGGGTGCCCACTTTCACCACTGCTCTTCAACATAGTACTTGAAGACCTAGTCCAAGCAATAAGACAGGAGAAAGACATAAAAGGGATATAAATTGGAAAGGAAGAAGTGAAACTATCCCTTTTTGCAGATGGCATGATCTTATATATAACAGACCTGAAAGTCAGTATCACTAAACTACTGAAGGTGATTAACTCCTTCAGCAAAGTGACAGGATACAAAATTAACACAAAAATCAGCAGCCTTGCTGTATGCAAATGATGTGCACACAGAAAAAACAATCAGTGAAACATTCCTGCTTTCAATAGCCTCAAAAAAAATCAAATACCTTGGAGTAACACTAACCAAGGATGCAAAAGACTTGTATAATAAAAATATAAAAACACTGAAGAAGGAACTTGAAGACAACACAAAAGATGGAAAGATCTTCCATGCTCCTGGATAAGTAGAATTAATATTGTGAAAATTGCAATACTCCCAAAAGCAAAATACAGATTCAATGCCACGCCAATAAAAATACCAGTAACATTCTTTGCAGACATAGAAAAAATAATCCCCAAATTTATTTGGAATGGCAAAAGGCCTGACATATCCAAAGTTATCCTTAGTAAAAGAAGCTCATCAGGTGGTAACACGATACACAATCTAAAGATATATTACAAAGCCATAGTAACAAAAACAGGTACTGGCATAAGAACAGACAGATAGACCAATGGAACAGAATTGAAGACCCTGCCCTAAGCTCAAACAACTATTTAATATTTGACAAAGATGCCAACAATGTCAACTGGAGTAAAGATAGCATCTTCAATAAATGGTGCTGGACAAATTGGATAAACACTTGTAAAAAAAAATGAAAATAGACCCATTCCTCTCACCGTGCACAAAAATCAACTCCAAATGGATCAATGACCTCAGCATAAGACCTGAAACTCTAAAAACCCTTGAAGAAAAAATAGAGGGCACTCTCTACAAAATAGGAATAGAGAAAACTTCCTGAACAAACCTCCAGTAAATCAGGAAGTACAGCAATCGCTTAACCAATGGGCTCTCATCAAACTAAAATGCTTCTGTACAGACAAACATATCATACTCAAAGCCAATAGACCGCCATCAGGTTGTGAGTTAATCTTTGCCAGCTACAACACAGATAAAGGTCTAATATCTAGAGCCTACAAAGAACTCCATAAATTAAATAAAATATTAAACAGCCCTCTCATAAAATGGGCATTTGTGCTCAACAGGGAATTCTCAGAGGAGGAAATACAAATGGCCAACTCTCACTTAAGAAAATGCTTAACATCATTAATCATTAGGGAAATGCAAATCAAAACAACAATGAGATTCCACCTCACTCTAGTCAGAATGGCAATCATTTAAAAAATCTACCAACAATAGATGTTAGTGAGAATGGGAAAAAAGGAACCCTCATCCATTGCTGGTGGGAATGGAAACTGGTACAACCACTATGGAAAGCAGTGTGGAGGCTTCTGAACAGGATGGATATAGAACTACCAGTTGATCCAGGTATCCCTCTACTGGACATCTATCCTCAGGACTCCTCATTTCAGCACAGAGACATTGCCAGCATTTTTTTAAATTAAGGGCCTGACTGGTGAATTCAAACAGGGCTCTTCGTTTTAGTGAGTGCTCCCACTTTTAAAGTAGTCAATCCCTTTTGGTCAGAAGTGAAAACCCACCAAGCATGAACTTTAGAAATCAATCCTGGTTTAACACAAAGGCCTTCTAGGAAGGAAGATGGCCTCAACATGCTGAACATGACATGGTCCAAATATCTAGGGCACTCTTCATAACAGAAAACACAGTGGGAAGTACCCAGCTGAGCCATGGTTCAGGCAGGAAAGCTCTGCTGAGGTCAGAAGAGAGAGAAAGGCAGCCAGTGGAGGTCTTAAAGCTCCTGAGGGTGCATTTTTAATTTGAAACTCAGACAGCTTTGATCAAAATTACAATGGAAGAAGACCCTGCTATTCACTTTAATTCTCATGCCCAAGAGGGCTGTTTTCTTCTGAGAAATGCCAGGGAGATCCTGTTGTTGGTATGTCTCTTGAACTTGACTACCTACATCCCCAATTAAAGCCACATAATGTGAACTTTGAGGCAAGGCCAGTTTAACTCATTACACTTGAACTATACAAGGCACAGTCCTCATCCAAGGATTTATAATCCAGTTGTGAGGTCAGATTAAGCCACATGGTGCTTCAAGAACAACATTTACAGATGAAATCAAATTATAAGCTCTATGTTTCACCCCAAAACCCTCAGAGGCATGATTCCTACACATCACCAGTTTCCACTCAGTTATCACATCTTGTCACTCTTTGAGGTCTTTTAATTTTTTTACACTTTTTACTTAAACAAATTTAGTCCATTAATGGAAGTCAGTATCCCTGCCAAAAATAGTAGTAACCTTAACAATAACATTACTATGAAATTTTCAAATATCCATAAGTCATCTTTCACCCACCATAACCCAGCATTAAAAGGGGTATATCAGAAAGATAGAAAGACTCCTCTGAATTAGAAAATCATAAGACAATTTTGGTCCAGATCTGTCCCCATCTATCTGACCTTGAGTAAGCAATGTGATCTGTTCAACTTCTTCTGGATTTTACCATCAAGTGGCATAGTTAAGCAGGTTGATAGCTGTCATAAGAATGGCATGAAATTAATCTTATTAAAAGATTCTTCTAAATCTAAACTCACTATCTAGTTATTTTCATGGATAAATTTAAGGGCAGACTAAAACCTGGACCCTTTGTTCTGTCTTCTCTTCCACTCTGTAGTGCTCCTTCATCCTCTGATGTTTGGCACAGTTACACAGCTCACTGTCCCTGGTCCTAGCCCATCTCAGCACCCATCCCTAGAGGAAGGAATGCAAAAGCCATTCTTAGGGACAGGTGACCTCATTTCAATCACCCTGAGCTGCAAGCTCATGGACTGGGGCAAGTTCTGCCCATGGTACTTGTACCAACAGTGACCACTCGCAGATGTCTCCATGAACAAAAGAATCCAAACACTGAGAAGCCAGTCCCAATTTTCTCTTCTTTGCAGCTTTTGAGCAGAATGCTTTCCCATAAATACTTCAAAGTCTGATGCCTCATGAATATTTCTTCCAAAGTGGTTCTCCCCAGGGAACTTATGCACAGCTGTTGGTCAGAGAAAGGTCACATTTCCTCATCCCAGTTTACCCAGACCGAGTCAGCTGAACATCACCGCTGCCTCTAAGGCTGAAGCCATGCCCAACTCATTCCTGTAATGTCTCAAGTTCCCACTAGAAAAATCAAGCCTTCATGTATTAGAATCTTTACCACTTCAAACTCCAAAGTGAACTCATATTTTCCAATATAGATTTTATACCTGGATGTTTAATGAACTATTACATTGTACATGGAACATTGTGAGGTACCACTTGAAACATGTTGGTTCATTTACTATGCTACTTATTCTAAAGTGTTACATGGAGCAGATACTTTGCTTATCATTGATGAAACAGCAGACTGCTTGACTTTCCAGATCATTCTGAGAAAACAAAAAGACCCCTGGTCCTATCAAGTTTAAAAAATAAAAAACAACAACAACAAAAAAAACCCAAAACGTTCATTTCTGTGAAGAAAATGCCTATGTAATAGTCAAAACCTCATGCAGTCTCCTCTCTTAGCTCAGGCTTGGTTCAAACAGAAAGGGTGAGGAAGGGCTATGTGATGTGGGTCTTCTGTGAATGCAAACCCCCTACCTCTCCTCCTTCTCTCTCTCTCTCTCTCTCTCTCTCTCTCTCTCTCTCTCTCTCTCTCTCTCTCTCACTCTCTCTCTCTCCTCTCTTCTCTCTCTCTCTCCTCTCTTCCCCTTCTTCCCTCCCACTCTTCATTCTCTCTCTTTCTCTCTTCACACTGGCAATCTTGATGTGCTCACGGAGACCAGATACATTTTCTCACCCCAGTTTACTCAGATGCAGTTTATTACTGGGTGTCATGGAAACACCTGCTGGCTCAGTCAAGTCCAGCTGGATGTTACCCTTGGGTAACATCAGGGTGATCCTTGGGGTCAGGAGTCATGAAGAGTCTCTATCAGCTCTGTTGGGAACAGACTCCAAGCAGCTGCTCCACAAAACATGCATCCTTGTCCTAACAACACAAGCATTGTAAGCCATTTTCAGTGTAGCCCTCTTCACTCTGCAACCTGACACCAGAGCACTGTGACTCTAATGCTGAAGGGGACAGCCGTGAAACTCTCCTCTACACACAGTCATTTGGCATGAGGTAAGGGGAGTTCCCCTACTTCCATCCAGCATGCATGCACTTGACCAAGAGACAGACCCTCTAGAACACTGACTGACTCTGACCTGAGAGATCCTCCTTTAAGAAACCACACCTCTAGGCTTCTCTTCGTAAGTCCTGCTCAGGTGTTCTAATACCTCACTGTGTGTGGTCTTCATCCTACACTCTGGGGTCTCTGCTGGTACTGACCTCTTTAATACTCTTGGAAGTTTAATGAGGCTAGTGATCCTTGAAACCCAATTTCCACATCTCATTGTTACATTATAGTGTTTAGTTCTTTTTAACTCAAAAGGTCAATGAGATCCATATAATACATTGGCAGCACCATAAACAGAAATAGAAAAATACACTTTATATGTTCACAAATACAGTTTAATCATTATCATCATCACATCATCAGTTGACAGTTTTTAGATGGTCTTTCAATGTATAGCGGTTCCACTAAACAATTTTTTGATTTAATGATAATGCAAAAGCATAGCCGTGAAATCATTGTTTTGCACTTTCAGAGAGGAAATTGAGTAAATTACAGAGCACATTTAGTGCTGTATTATAAAAAGAGAATTGTGATAACTTGTGCTTGCCCAATATAAGTAGTATCGTGAGCCCATTTAAGGGAGACTATGACGTTCAACGGATTATTCATATTAAATGCAACTTCTACTTAAGAATTTTCATACGGTGGGCTTGTCAGCAATTACCCTATTGTAATTAAAGCATTTTCTTAGGATGTGTTTATCAGAACATCACCGCACTGTAAGTCAAGCATCATGTGTACTCCTATCAAAACAACCACACTGCATGTATGCAGGAAAGCTCTACTGAGGATACATACTATTTTTTTTCAGTGACACTGATACTGTCATCAGAGAAGGGTAAGCACCTTGCCCACATCAATGCAGGAAGCAAGTGACAAAGCAGATTTAAACATAGGTAGATCCAATTTGAGAGAGTAAGCACTTCCCACTAACCTCTACTAAATTAGCTTGGAAATTTATGACACAAAATGTGTCAGAGAAGGTCACTCAAATTCAGAAAAAATTTCCAACACATCCCTGTCCTAACTGAAAAAAAATTAGAGAAATCAATTAAATTCTGAGCCTAATTATTCAGCCATAAAATTAGGCTAATACCTACAATAAGTAAACATTTGCTGTCGTCCACAGCATCCATCCCAACCCTATCCTAAGAACCACAAATTATATAGCATTAATTCCATTCAACCTCCAGGTGGGCCCTTGCTGGCTAGATGTAACTTGGAATTTGCATATGTCATTTTTTTGGTCACAGTAACTGACTCAAAAAGGGCTTGGTTGATGGGTTTCGATGTTTTGTAGGTTGGTTTGAAAATCACTGGCAAACCCTAACTTGTACCCGCCCATAAGGTTTCTTTAAGGATGACATGAGGTTAAGACGTACAAAGCCTTCAGCTTAATATCTGGGAAAAAGCATCACCTTTCTGTTAAATATTTTTTCAGTACTAGGAGACATTGACTGGGAATGAGGATTTCAGGCTGAGGAGATTATTAGAAGCTAATAAGAAACACCTGACCAGTGAAAATCAAGCAGCGACAGTACTGAGAAACACGGCCAACTGCAAGCTCTCATCATTTAGCAGCAGATTGGCTTGGCAGGTTAAAAGTGGGATAGAATCAAAATCTTGGCAAGATTTTGAAGCCCTACAGAGTTAAAAAAAATACCATTTGTTCTAAAATAAAGTCTGGAGAGATGGGCCAGCAGTTTAAGGCACTTACTTGCAAAGCCTGATGACCTGCCTTCCATCCCCTAGTACCCACCAAACCCTGTGCACACCTTGTAAGGAAACCTGAAATGTTCAGCCCCTCAAGCATCCTGCCATGCTAATTGGAACTTTAGTTTTTAGTGACAGGGTCTAAATTGCTTCCTTTGTATAAAAGCAGTCCTGGAGTATGGTTCAACTTCCTTTCTGGTGCTCAATCTGAAATAGCAGTCTGCTCCAATGTTTGAAAACTGACAGTGGACTTGGAATTGCCAGCAAGCCATCTCTCTAGCCCTGGACTCTGAACGACGTCACAAGGCTTTCCTAAGGGGTTTCCAAGGGAAAGTTTTTAGTTTTACCACACTAAAATCTCACCTGCAGGAAGTAAGCTCTGCAGTTCCTTTTAGGAACCCACTCTACTCTGAAGGAAATTGCTAGTAGACACTGTATTTTTTTTCCCATTAGTTTATTGAAAAGCCTAGCACATTCCTTAGCCCATCTGGTCCCTCCAATGGTTCTTATTTGTAAAATAAGGCCAGTAAACAACTGATTTTCTTTCTAAACTTGGAACCTCTAAGGTTCAAGTTTTAAAATAAACTTCAAACAGGCCACTGTGATACATGCCTCTAATCCCAGCACACCAAAGATAGAAGCCAGAGGATTGCCACAAGTTCTAGGCTATGCAGGGTTAGAGAGTGAGACCTTGTCTCAAAAAAATGATGGTAATAGCAATAATTAATAAACTCCAACAAGCAAGTGATATACAGCATTTTAATTAAAAAATAAACAGTGCTTCACTACCAGCATCCACCTTCCTTAAATAATATCATTAGATTATCAGGATTGATAGAACAAATCTTAATCAGTATTAATTTTCCCAGCACTCATTCCAGATAAACCAATCACTATGATGGGCAAAAACCCCAAGATGCCTGGCATATGCTGACCTGTGCCCTTGCTCAAGTCAGCAGTCCCAATGATTATATATACAAAATAGTTCTCCTTCATCTCCTTGAAAAGTCTCAGAGATGACAAGCTTTGGCAATTAAAGAGTGGGGGAGAATGACTATCAGAGAGCTCCAAAGGCTTTAACCACGTCCAGATGTTCACTGAATGTTTAAAGCATTCACATGCAATGTTTTCACTATCAAAAATGTAATACAGACTCACATTTAGGGGGAAAAACATCTGTTTTAGTGCCTTTTAAAAATATGTATTAGTCTATGTCTAGTCCTATTTGGAAATTTTAAGTTTTTTTGAGTTTGGTATTCCAAAACAGATTTGCTGCTAACATTATAGCTCAGTGTCATAATTAATTATAGTCCACCAAAAGAACTTAATTTATAAAGTGATCATCTATTTATCCATTAATAAATTTATAATAGCACTTGCTTGTACTACAAACAATAATAGCTATATTGTAAATGCTCAGGTGCATATTTCAGTATGTCAAAACACCACAAATATTCTTCATGGTAAACAACAGGGAACTTTTAGATCAACAGCTGTAATTGCTCAGAAGAGAACAAAGGGAAGATATGGCTCAGCGAGTGTAGTGGCTCCCACTAAAGTGTGAAGACCTCAGTTCAGATCCCCAGGACCCATATTGAAACACCAGGCTTGGCAGTGTATGCCTGTAATCTTACCATTGTGTGGGCAGAGACAGCTGGGCCCCTAGGATTTACTGGGCAGCTAGTCTAATGGATTTGGGGAGCTCTAGTTTCAGACAGAGATCCTGTTGAAAAGTAAGATAGTGACTGAGAAGTTTAAATATACATACGTTCATGAGTACCCCACACACATATTTTTGTGTGTAAAAACACATACACACACATACTCCTATTCCTTGCTAAACCTAAATATGAGTTCTTGGTAAACCTTTTCATATATCTACCCTTCACATCACAGGCAGTAATTGATTCTTCTCCATGACTCTCCATAGTCTCTAGTATGTTTCGAACATTTACTGTCTTCCCTTCCTACCAAATGCCTCACCCCACTAAATTGCGACCTAATCCATGTTTCTATGTGATTCCTTGGTAGGACCAGTAGGATCTCAGCAAATGTTTGTCTCCTATAGTGATGTTACTCATGTCCACTATTACAGATGTTCTATTGTTTCATCTTTCTTGCAATTTTATGAGGTTGGCGTTGTTCTCAGTACAGGAAAAAAAATGAGGGCCACTTTGTTTCAATAATTCTCCTGCATACTAACTATACACAATATGAATGCAGGTCTTTTCTATGCCCCCCCACTCAAAAGCCTGCTAGGAAAACCACTCAAATTGCCTAATACCGAGGCTAATAAATCCATGATAAACTGTGCAGTTAACTCTATAATCATGGGATTATTGTTTTTCTGTTCATAACTGTATGAACTATACAAAATGAGATAACTATGACCATTAACATTAATTGTATATTTTATATGATTTGTTGTATTTTTAGAGATTTTGAATAAAAAGAGAAAAATCAGGCTTTCTCAATGAGCATACATTGAGAGTTTTGATAAAATAGGCACAAAAGATATAATTCCACAACTAAAAGGAAGAAAACGTTAATGTCACCATTAAATCTGAGGCCCAGTACTCTGGTCTCCACGAATGAGAGCATACTAAAAACCTGAGTTGTTTGTTCCATGCAATTTGTCTGAAGTCCATATGAAATGAACACCACTGTGAAGCCACTACATGTTTACTCAACAATAATGTCAGGCAGATTGTGAATATAATTGACAGAAGTAAATATAATGACTTTGATAGTTTTCACAGTTCTACTGTAACTCAAATATTCCCCTGCATAAAGCTGGTTTAATCTCTTGAATTTATAAATAATAATAAAAATAGATGGTGAAAGTTTAAATGGAGAACATGAGAGCCCATCAAGGGAAAAATCCACTAGAGAAAATAAAGAAGAGATTTTATTATTATATGACATATTAATTACTATCACCTACATCAACCAAGGAAAAAAGATATTCTTTGGTTTGGAAAAAACTTTTGAAATTAAACTCTGAACATCTCCTATACACTTTTGTCCATCCCCTGTACCAGGGATGCTATGTGCATGTGTTTTATAAGAAAATCAAGCAAAGTGTATTCTAGTGCTGCTGATTCAAATCAGTCAGGGTTTGTGTTTGTTGTTATTGTAGAATTTTCTCTGTTTTAGGGTGTTTTAATCTTAAAATTCCTTGCTTATTCAATGTAATGTTTTAAGCTACTGTGTTGTGGAAGTTTGTTACAGACTTGGATAATCCTTATCTATGAGGAAAACATAATAATGACTAATGTGGAGGAAGTGCTTTTGAAACAGGATGGAACTAGTTAAAAGGAAGAAGAATTCAGCAGAGGAGGTTAGGGGAGGAGGGACAAAGAAGAGTGGTAGGAAGGGATGATGATTAGGGTACATTGTGCAGAGGTATCAAGGTTGTCAATAAAAAGTAAAAACCAGGCTGGAATTAAATGCTGTCCACAATAAAGAGAAGATGGGGAGGGAAGTACTGCCATGAAAAGATCCTAAGACTCTTACACTTTGAGGCATGTAGCGATGCTGATTTATCACAGTGTTTGTTAAATCTATTATACATAACAAAAATTTAAAGGCTGAACACTAATAGAATGAAACTAGAATGTTTAATTTCCAAGCAAAGAAGAATATGGAAGAAGAATGTGGGACTATTAAATAAAGAATGCAAATAGCAAAAATATATAAAAATAATAACTAAAAGAATGATGCATAGAAAATACCTAAAGTATAGGTTCAAATATCAAAAGTAACAGAAAACGTAAAAACACAAAAATCTACCAACTTTAAAAGATTCTCACTTGGTCTGGAAAGATGGTTCAAGGTTAAGGTGCTTGCCTGTAAAAGCCTAAGGACCTGGGTTCAATTCCCCAGTATCCATGTAAAGCCAAATGCACAAAGTGGCATATGCATCTGGAATTCATTTGCAGTGGCTAGAGGTCCTGGCTTGCCCATTCTTTCTTCGTTCTTAAATAATGAAATATTTTTTAAAATATTTTTTTGAAAGATGCTTACATGCTTTTGATAAAAATCATAAAGTATAAATGATTCACAGCAGGCCCACTAAAGAATGCCAAGGAATGACTAAAAGGAATCAGTGGCAAAGACACCAAGCACAAATGAACCCAAGGAAGCCAATACAGCCACTGATAACAAGCACAACAGACTTGAAGACATGAGCATTACAAGATGTCATTATAACTACTTCTCCATAGGTGCACCCATCCTTAGGAAAGCAGGAAAGCTAATTACAACTTACTATAAAGCTATAATTTTGGTAAGTCATTGCATTAGTATTGATTTTTATCAACAAGAATAATTTCTGGACCTCCTGCCAATTCTATATTAACTCTAATACAAAATATTCACAAATATTGTTTAACATTTTGCTAATTATGTCTACATAAGCCTCCTGAGGAAAAGTGACATATTTCAGAATGGGGAGACCATTCTAGGTAATATTTCTAGAATAACTGAGTAGAAAGTAAAAACACCTCAATTAATAGCTAGAAGATGATTATGTTAATGAGGTTTGCAATTAATATGCTAGGGGATGAAATCCACAAAAGCGTCTTTGGATGAGTACAATTTTCAAAATCCGACAGAATGTCTATGGAAGTCTCTCGTAATCATTTTGCACACCTGTTCGTCTCCCTGAACCAAATCTTCATCACACATTTAAAAAGGATCAGTGATGGCATCTGCCTGCAGAGTGGTACTGTCCTTGGTCCTGCCCCGGGACTGCCTGCTCACCCAACCTCTGAACACCAAGTAGACTATATACCAAAGTGTGATAACGTTCTAGCCTCCAGCATCTACTTGGTATATGTGAGGGTTTCTTGGGCATTGGAAGAGACTAGAGTGTTGGGTACATTACCAAGACATATCCTCTAGGGCAAAGACATTGACTGCTGCCTGAATAGCCAACAGTTCCACATAACCCAATTCCCTTGCAGTTGGACAGAATCAGGCTGATTGTGCTAAAATAGGGGGGCTCTAGGCATAAAATAAAATGTATCACCTTGGCACCAAAGCACTTAAGAGCTGGTATGAGTCTCCAGCTCTCTTCCTCTTACACCTGTCAAAAAGGGCCTTATGTCCAAGCAGCAGAAGACAAGAAACTCATGTGTTTTGAATGGTTGGTTCCATGCTGATTGTGATTTAGGAGGTGGAGCCTTGCTGGGAGAGGTGTGTTAGTGGGAGTGGACCTTGAGGTTTGTTAACCCCCAGTTTGTCAGTGTTAGTTGTGCTCACTCTCCTACTGCTGTTTACACCTGCTGTGACACAGAAGTGATGTCCACCCTCTGTTCATGCCTGCCATCATGGAACCTCCCGTAGAGACTATAATCCAAAAAAAAAAAAAACTTCCCTCCAAAAGTTGCCTTTGGTAGGGTGTCTTGCAACAAGAAGGTAACTACAACAAGATGGTATGAGTCTCCAGCTCTCTCTTCCTCTGACATCTGCCCAAAGGGGCCATTATGCTCCAAATAGCATAATGACAAGATAGTGGAGCCTTTATGATCCAAGAAAAAAGTGAAAATCAAGAAAGTATTGAGTTTGAGTCCCTATGAGACAGTATGATCCAAAGCCCTTGCCAACCCACACAGAACACAGAGCAATACCAAAACCTAAGATTTTGCTGTGTTCAGCCATGAGGATTCAGGATTCATTCATCATTGCAGTGTAATCTTACCTACCTTGACTAATAAAAATAAGTAACCAAAAGTAATTTAAGCTGTTCCACAAATAAAATGCATATTCAAAGCCCTGTTTTTCTGAGACCTTTCAGTTTAAAGTTATGTACTTTAGCAACTTTCTCTTGCCAGTAATCAGGAAAAAAAATCAAAAGAATATAAGAACAGGCACTCAATTATATTTGATAGTTATTCTGGAAATGAAGTATCTAATAAATTATTTGTTTCATTTGATTGGATTTCAGATTACTTGCAGCTTTTGTATCATTTTAGAAAGCACACTGATTTACTGAAATTAAAAACACTTTATTATTTAGCATTCCTATTTCAAGTGCTTATATAATTTCTAGATCTATGTTTCAAAGAAAACAAATTTTGTTGTCTATAATCAGAAGTAGCCCAGTGTGTTATTTGAATCTGAAATTCTCTTTTTGTGGAATCATTCTACAAGCTGTGCTGCAGCTCAGACCAGGAAGATTGATCTTTATATTAGTAGTGGTAGTAGTAGGACCCAAAATAAACATGGTTTGTAATTCATGTTTGGATTACAGGGACTTCATGAGCCCAGGCACCTTGCTGAGAGTTCTCACTACACCATCTCCTCTAAACCATTGATTATACTACTTTTCCTAGTCACTTTTTATGAAAGAGGATTCTGAGGTGTCAAAGGGTTAAATATTTTTTTGCCAGGTCCATCAGCTCTTCATTCCATGAGTTCACAAGTCTCTCTGCCCGGCACACCCGGGCACTCAGCCACTGAAACACAAGAGTTTCTGCAAGCATGCTGCTTGGGAGGCTGCTCACAGTTACCATGTCATTGCTAGGATAAAACACCAGACCAAGAGCAGCTGATAGGGGGAAAGGGTTCATTCTGTTTTACAGTCTCAACAGGAAGTTTTACCATGGCAGAGAAAGGATGAGAGAGCAGAGGCTGAATATCATATTGTGCCACAGCAGCTGGCAGAAAGCAGCAAGAGTGAGCTGAACTCTGACAAGGGGGAAGGTGCTCCAAATTCTGCCCCCAGCAACAAAGCTCCTTCAGCAAGCCTTCACCTCCCAAACTGCCACTCGCTGGGGGCCAAGAACTCAAAACACATAAGGCTATGGGAGAACATTTCATTCAAACTCTCACATAGTTCACAGACAAAAGCCAGTTCTTAAAAGTTAATTCATATGTTCTCCTTCATATGTGGTTCCTAACTTGGAACAGCTTGAGTTGTAAGCATCAGGAGTATTCACAGGAAAACAGAATGAAGCTAGGAGATAGTGGAAACAGGGAGGGAAGAGAGGAGGGGATACTTGACAGGCAATTAGAAGAACAGAACACAGGCAGTGGAAGGGTAATGAGGAGGAGGAAAGAATAGGTATGGGGGGGGGAGATTTACAGTAAACTAATGATAACATAAATCAGTACCACAGATACTTTCTCCTTGATGGAAAACTAAAATGTAAGAGGGAGGGAGAATTGCCCAAGCAGAAGGCTCCCTGAGAAGGTGGAGAATGCCTAGTCCTAAAACCATGGACTCTGTCTTGTAATTTCAAGTTCCATAACTATATTATACCCCAGAGTGAGTGATCTGTTAATCAGGGAGACTCATGAGGTCCCCAAATAATGCAGGGTATTGCCAAAGCACTTGGTTACCCACCAAAGCTAAATGATAAGACTTTATTGCTGAAGACTCCACAGGTCCTGGACACAGGACATAAAGAGATCATGCTGGAACTGAGAAAGAAGCCAGCTCCCTGCTGGCTAGTCTTCATGGTGCTGGAAAGTGCTATGCAAACTGCTGGGGGGGGGGAATGGACATCAGCAGCATGAACAAGCAGGGGATCCTGTAAGCTACAAAATCAAACTTCCAGACAAGATGTACACACCTGTGCAACAGTGACACACAGCCAATGAGGGTAATCGATTGCACTCTGATTGGATAAGAAGCCTGCTCAATTGGAAGGAACTCATAACTGGTACTGGGAAGTAAGTCAGAAGTCTATGGATACGACAGTCACAGACTCCAGAGAGAAACTCCCACTAATCTTCAGCCAAGAAGAGTGACCACACCCATCAAACAGTCAGTTAACTGTGCTTATCCCCTTTAATCCATGCTGCTCTCACTCTTGGATGGAGAATCTGCACGGCGGGGGGTGTTTGTTAGTTTTATCAGATGACAGCAAAAATCAGAAAAAAAAAAAACAAGATCCATCGATACATCAAGAAAAGATAGCCAACTGCCTAGCACTAAATGAGCCACCTTTAATACTTCTGCCAGGGCCCAGCAGCCATTACAGAGGAAGTGACAATCTAAATATGCTGCTCTCACTGCTAGCTTGACAACCTGTACCAGGGAGCTGGAGATAGACACTGAGGGTCCTCAAAACAATCAAAGCAGAAATTCAGAGATTGTAGAAAGCAACACTAAAGTAGACTTATACCTGCCAAGGCTCAGAGAACATTGTGGAAGCAAGGCTGAATAGACTGTAAGAGCCTCAGGTAGGACATTCTATCCTGAGGCATTCCTCCCCTTCACAGAGACTAACTTATGCATTCATAGCCTCATGGTGGAAACCAATAACCCCATTGAGGAGGGGCCTCAATGGAACAGGGGCAAAAGAAAAGGGATAAAAGAGAATAACTCCAGGGGATTGTGACTGTGATGGTTAACTTTTGTTGTCAACTTGACCTGTTAGCAATCCACAGTAGTCTTGAGTGTTGTGTAGCAGATTTTCTCTGAATAGAAGAGAGAAAGGAGGCTCAGGGGATTCAGGAAGTCATATTGGCTAGGAACAAATATCCCTTCCTGGGAAGGCAGTGTAGGAAGGAAATTCCAGGGACTCAGGAAGTCAATAAGTCTTGGAAAAGTTTGCAAGCCCCCACCCAAAGGCTGCATAAAGGGGAAGGAAATCTCTTCCTCCCCCCTACTTATTTTCTTGCATGTATATGATGGTGATTGCTTCTCTCTCTGTGTTTGGACCTGTGAAAGGGAACAAGTCTCTTTAACTATTATGAAACTTCCCCATGGATCTGTAACTTCAATAAATTATTTCCTCCCATAACTGTGCCTGGTTTGGAGGTTCATCCCAGTGGAGTGTGGCTGACTATGACAGTTTTGGTGCCAGAGAGTGTGGTGTTACTGCTGAGATGAATCTGACCATGTGGATTTTGATCTTCTGGAACTTTTGTGCTGTAGGAATGGACATGGACTTGGTACTTGCTACTGAAGATGCCTTCCAGAGAGTTAAACCAAGTTTTATGGACTATTCTGGTGAAAAATTGAAAATGCTAAGTACACAGAGAATTGTATTTGGAGTCTTGGCTTATGAAGGCTCTAAGGGGAAGGAGAGACTACAGAGACCTTTCTTGGAACTGTGTTACTGGAATAAGGGCTGGACACTTTCTACTGCCCGCTTCCAGAGAGTTTGATCAAGGTTGAATTTAAGTAATGGACATATGTGCTTGGCTAATGATATGGAACTGAGAATTTAAAAATTTCAAGTTGGAAAAAACTCAAAGCAAGTTTAATTTACTGACACAGAAACTGGCCTTATTTTACTAAGCTGCTATTGTCAACACATTTGCAATCCTAAAGAAGGTAGCCTAACTGCTCTACATTAAAACAATGGAAAAAATACCTGAGGTAATTTCCAGCCAGGAAGGACTAAATGAGAGACTGCAAACTCTTTTGGAAGGAGATAGCTGAAAGGAAGGAACTTGCTCTTCAAGGTCATGATTTATTTCATCTCTGAATTAACAACATGGCTGTGACCTGCATATCTGGTATTGCTTTTGGAAACGTGAGAAATGCATGGATGGAGTGGGTCACTAAGTGCACAAGGTTCCAGGAGCTGATGCTGAGATTTGGTCTATGGAATAGGGCATGAAGTCCCTGATAGGACAGTGAAGCCTTTGGATGGACTGTGGCTTGCAATGGAGACTCAAAGATGTTTTAGATATACCAGGACCCTGCAAGGACTACCATGGAGCGCTGTTGGTTGGCATGTAAGTTTTCCCCAGCTACTTAGCCAAGTTGGAGGGGCAAAATTGGAAAATCCAGACAATGTCAGATATTGGATGTGATATCACACTTGAACTGCAGATATTTGATGTTTGCCTAGTGGTTATTGAATTTGCATTTGTCCTGTCTCTCCTTGTTATGTCTTATAGTAGTTGGAAATGTTTACTGTGTGCCATTATATGTTAAAGGCATATAACTTGCTTCGATGTTACAGAACTCACAGTGAAGAGGTCTAGCCTTGTGTTGGGGGAGATTATGTATTTCAGTTATACCTGGGATAGTTAGACCATGTTAGGTGGAATTATGATCTTGTTACTTTCTTCATTTGAAAATTAAGGGTGATGTAAGGAGATATAGTTTGATGTCAAGTTGACAAGGGGTGAACTTGTGATGGTTAAGTTTTGTTATCAACTTGACCTGTTAGCAATCCACAGTAATCTTGAGTGCTGTGTAGCAGATTTCCTTTAAATTGAAGAAAGAAGGGGGCTCAGGGGATTCAGGAAATCATATTAGCTAGAAATAGGCATCCCTTCCTAGGCGAGCAGTGCTGGAAGCAAATTCCAGAGACTCAGGAAGTCAACAAGTCTGGGAAAGGGTTGCAAGATCCTGCCCTAAGGCTATATAAAGGGGAAGAAAATCTCTTCCTTCCCCCCTGTCTATTTGCTGGTATGTGTGTGGTTTTGGTGATTGTTTCTCTCTCTGTGTTTGTACCTGTGAAAGGGGGCCTCTTTCACCATTATGGAACTTCCCCTGGATCTGTTACTTCAATAAATTATTTCCTCCAATAACTGTGCCTGGTTTGGAGGTTCATCCCAGTGGCATATTACTGACTACAACAGTGACCAACATGTGATTTGTTCATACAGTAAAGTACATAATAAATAAATAAATGTAAAATAAAAAGGATTAATATATATTAGAAAAAAAATATGTAAGACAGCAAATCTCTAGCACCATTGCTTAGAACAAGTTCAGGATAGATAACTAGTTTTACATTTTTCATTCAAATGGGTTATAGCACTGAAACAAGTGTTCTTTAATTCATTTATATTTAAGTTATTTAAGTTCATTTATATTGTTGAATAGTATTCCATTGCGTGTGTACATATGTATAAAAACTTTATCAGTTGATGGGTTATATAAGAAGTTTCTATTTCTTAGTTACTGTCAATAATGCAGCCATGTGCATGGGAATGCAGATGTTCCTTCATCATAAAAATTTCACTTTCTGGTCTGGAGATATGGCTTAGAAATTAAGGCATTTGCCTGCAAATCAGAAGGACCTGAGTTTAATTCCTCAGTACCCATGTAAAGCCAAATGCACAAGGTGGTGCATGTGTCTGGAGTTCGTTTGTAGTAGCTGGAGGCCCTAGTGTGCCATTCTCTCTCTGTGTCTGCCTCTTTATCTCTCTCACTCTCTCTCAAAAAATAAATAAATAAATATATTTTTAAAAATTTTTCACTTTTTTGAATACATATCCATAAGATGGATTTCTGGATCATATGGTAACTAGGTTTTTAATTTCTTTAAGGAATCTGCACACTGTTTCTTCTAAAGACTGTACTAATTGATACATCAACAGTGCAAAGTAAATGAAGTATGCTCCACTTCCAAGTGATACTTTTTACTGTTGTCTTTTTGACAGTAGTCATTCTAACAGGTATGAGGTGATATTGTTATTTTGACTCATACTTCCTTAATGATTAGTAATGTTAATCATTTTTTTCATGAACATTTTGGTCACTTAGATGTCTTGTGAAAAAATGGCTAAAGTCCTTCATTATTCATGTGGCTTAATAAATAATGGTAGAGCTTCAAGCCAACAGTGTGAAAAGTACCCGGGTGGTGTGCTCACCACACTACACACACTAGTATTCAAATAAGTAGTAAATAATATGAGACAACATTTTCAAGCACAGGAAAAGATGAAAACTAATAACAGGATACAAGTTTCAACGAAATTGAAAGTATCACCATTCTGACCTTTACCTGTTTATTTATAAGACATCAGCTTAACTTTTGCGATCTTAAATCTCTAAAATGCATGGTCTTGATGCCTTGGCTCACTAAAGCAACCTTACATTACTTTACTATCTAAGTATAAATATATAACATAATATATGAGCCACAGTAAATACATTATCCAAAATACCTTTTAAATACCAACAGAAAAAAATACAATTGTGCTACTATTCATAATTGTTGACATAACCAACACACAGATACCAAATAGTCCAGAAAAATTCTGGCAAATCACTTGTTCCTGAAGATCCATGTCAATGTAAGAAACTTGAGCCAGAATATGAAATGCCTACATCACCAAACCTGTTAGTTCAGATAATTTATTTTTCATAGCAAGACTTTCTCCATAAAGGAAACAGTACACTGATTTACATGCTGGAGGAAATGCCTTATCTAGTCACGGATAGGTATTAATTTGCAGACCAGAACTTTGGGTAGCATGGGTGTGCACCACTATATACAATTTCAAATGTTCATAATGCACACTTTCTTAGTTTTTCAGATGTCCTGGAGTTGTCTACAAATGAGAAATAGCCAACTAAGCCTTTTGCAGTGTTTTTCCTTCAAACAGCTAGAAAAACATAGTGACCAAAGATTAAGGGGAATCCGATAGTGAGTGAGCCTGAAACAAACAAAATGCAATTGTCTCTTCTTTAAGCTGCTTCCATTTTATTTTGCATGAAAACCTGCTTGTGTTTGGCCCTGTTTTTATACAACGAGTGTTCAGGCCTTTTTTGTTTAGTAAGCAAAGGAGATGGTGATCAGTAGCACAACCACATTATTGAGGGGTCAATTATAATTTTGGAGACTAGTGATATATTATGAATTAGTGATTTCTGAAAACCATCCACAAAGCAATGATGTCTAGAAATCTCAGTGTGTAGGTGACTTTCTGGAGGGAAAATATAATTAGCCTATGTTTTGAGAGCTATGTTCACACCCAATGTTTCTGCAAATGGTGATTTGATATTTTGACTCACTAACATGCCTTTCAGAATTTTATTGTTCTGGTCCAGGTAGATATATTTTCCCTCCAGTTTAGTAGTGTTAAAGGTCATCTGGAGTGAGTCACACAGTGCAAAACATTATTAACAATTAGACAAACAAAACCAAAACTTATACTCTGAAAGAAAGTGTAAACCAGAGTAAACACAATTAAAACGCATATTGTGCCAATAAGCCACACGTCACCAGCTAGAAGTTCCACCAAATTCCTAATCCTTTGGGATTTTTATTTCTATAGAGACCATCTCTCTGTTCTACAAATAAAACTAGAAGTTGCTAGGAAACAGTCTAGCTTCTTAGGACACAATCAGGAGAGGAGCTGCTGCCTCCTACCCAGAGGTATAGAAAACTGAAGCTAGTGCTGACACGCATGCTATTGTTATGAAACCTTGATTCTCAGCACATCCATTTCACAGAGTCCTCGAAAGAATGGATTATGAAGCCCTGCATGGTGATGTAAGCCTGAATGAAGTCCCAGATACTGAGGAAGCTGAGGCAAGAGAATGGCTTGAGCCGAGGAGTTCAAGGATAGCCTAGCAACACAGTAAGACCTTGTCTCCAAATAAAGGATACATATTAATTATGCATATTCCTGTTTAACTTTAAATTTGTGACTTATTCTGGACCCCAACATATTTTGACCATGCTGTCTTATATTTTTGCTTTTCTTTCAAATCCTCTTCAAATGGAACATTTCAATACTTGTAAGTAGTTGTACCCAACAAAACTGTTTTGCATATTTTTCAGGAATTAGTCACTTTAAAAGTTCTTCCTGAAACATTATTAACCTGAAAATTTATAATGGCTTGGAATTATGCCCCAGACATGCAACTTGTGCCTTTTAAAGCCATCCATTATAGGCAATCTGCTAAGGCTAATAACATGCTCAGGAATACAAAGCACCTTGGCCTATCTCCATGGCAGGCATCAAATCTACTAGAAAGCACAGTAAGAGGAACTAACAAACACAACTCAACACAAAGCTTTATTTGGAGCTATTTGGAAATGGCTAGATGGGAAAACAATTGAGAACTCCTACTTCTCCAATACTAACTCAAAGGTAAGGAAGGAACCCCTGCTTCCTGTTATATGGAAGGAATTGATGTCCCAGTATCTTTCCCAAGATAAATAACCGAAATATTAGGTGGCAGTGTTTTTAAGACAGAGATAATTAGCACTATAATCCAGAAAGAGCAGAACTTATGAGGTGAATCCATGATCATTCATATCTCAGACAGTGTAGTCCAAGGAGCCAGGGTCTATGGCAGTTCTGTGAATATCAGAGACAGAGATTAGTTTGTGTCAACTAAACTAACTAGTATGCCCAAGCCAGGGCACTGGAAAGAACTTTGGAAGGATGAAGACCAAAAGTCTACATGGAGATCCCCTATAAATCTTTAGCCAAGGTCAGAAAACTACAAAGGCTTTCTGGAAGGAAGCTGCTCCAGAGCGGAGAGCACAGAAGTTACAAGATGCCTAGCAGCAAAAGAGAACATTGGAGCCACAGCCCAGCCAGGAGAGACCTGGTACACAGTCTGAGCACCCAGCTACGACATCTGAAATGCTACTTGGAAATACATTCAAAGTCCTAAAGCAACCCCTACTTCAATCTTGTGTCAACAAAGCCCAAATCTAAGAACTCCCCGAAACCATAGAGTAGACCAATCTTGGAAACTAATTCCACAAAACTATAAATAATAGAAAATTACAGTAGGCCTTCCATTGATTCACCCCAACAAAAATGTAAAATGAAGCCTATACAAGTTTAAGAAAATAAATACCAAGAAGAATAAAGATTATTATCTCAAAGAACTCAGAATTTTTACTCAGACTCCTCAGTGTGTTAGATATGAAAAGAAATACAAGAATGGAGAAAAAAATCTATAGAAAATGGCCCTGAGACAGACCATATGTTGACCTTGAAACTAGACATTAATGCAATTATTGAAAAATTGAATGAAACAAAAATAATTTGAATGAGCTAGCACATAGGAAATGTCATGAGATAAATCAAAATTACAAACAGAAAAGAATGAAAAGTCCAGAAATTAAAAGTCAACAAACTGAAATTTTAAAATATAGTAGGTATGATTAATAAGATAATTAAGATAAAAGAGAAATGATAGTAAACTTGAAGATAAAAAGGTAACAATTATGAAATTTTAATATAAATGTAAAATAATCAAAGAAAAATGAACTAAGTACTTTGTAGAACATGAAATCATCTATAAAATTGGATGTTTTGCATATTTTTCAGGAATTAGTCACTTTAAAAGTTCTTCCTGAAACATTATTAATCTGAAAATTTATAATGGCTTGGAATTATGCCCCAGACATGAAACTTGTGCCTTGACTCAAACATAATTGGAGTCTCAAAAAAAGTAAAGGGCTGGGTGTGGTGGTGCATGCCTTTAATCCCAGCACTCCAGAGGCAGAGGTAGGAGGATCACCATGAGTTCAAGGCCACCCTGAGACTACATAGAGAATTCCTGGTCCTCTGATCACATACACTCACCATGGCATGCACACACACACGCATGCGCGCGCGCACACACACATACACACATATACATACTTAAGTACACACATACATACACACAAATACACATATTAACACACTCACCACAAAAGAAAGGAGCTACATAAGTAAATATAAATCAACTTTTTAGTCCCAAAAGAACACAGTTCCGGTGGATCTAACATTTTAACAAAATTTCAGCAAGGATGGTAGTATGCTTCAAAGCACGGCTTCTTAAAGTGTCACAAATGCCATTTGAAACAAGATAGTTCTCGAGGAGGCTCCTAAGCACTGCAGGAGGAAAAGCAGCCCCTGAGCCTGGCATCCAAATGTCTCCACAAACTACCAAGTATCCTCTAGGGGGCAAAGTCACCCCTGCCTAAGAAACAATTTAACATAAAGACCAATACATAGCTTATTTCCCCCCCTAATTTATTCATTTAAAGAAAAAAAAATTAGATGCTTGGCTTGTATTTTACACTTAAAGAAACAATATCTTTCTAATAAAAATATCAGGTGGTTAATTTTGAAAACTTTGTCCACTCATAAAAAAAGTTCTCCAACTTCGGAGACTGTTAAATTTTATTATTAAGTTGCATTTATATTTTCTTTATGGTTAATTGGTAGGTGTTTTTTAAATTTTACTTTCAAATAAAGTCAACTTTTACTTTCTAGGATGCTTTATTCATCACTTATTTATCTACGAGTAACTGATACTAATTAGTTAAACAGAGCCAGAACCATTTTATTAAAACCAATAGCAACTATTTTCTGAGACATGAAAAGATAGCTTAGCCTCCAGATTGTTGTTAAAGAAAATACAGGATGTTTTTATATAAGGTTAACAGTGTACATAACTGTAATAACCACCTCTTTCCACAAGACTAGGAAACAAGAGTAAATGGGAGTTTTAAGCATAAAATGAAGAAATATCTGCAGATAGCCGACTTGGCAGAAGCACAAACGATGCACAGAAGAGAAAACATTGTTTCCTCTCCCTAAGAGAGAAAACATCCCAGAGTCTGCTGTGTCTACTTATGTGTGCACATTTTTTTCACCGCCATCAGAAAATATAGAATGTTACAATGTCTGAGCAAACATCTGAGTCACTTACAAGTCCCTTACAAGTCCCTTTCCTTTTACTCACCTATGTGATAAAGTCCAATCCAATCGCTGGGGTCCACCTCCTCCTTAATGTCCCAGAAGATAATGAGGTGCTGGGCTTGCCCCAGTGTGTACTCGTACATGCTGGCAGTCAAGCTGGAGCGGCTCTCGGAAGTCACCAGGTCCGTGTCGCTGTTGGCTCGCTGCAAGGCCATGTTCTCAGGCATGGAGCTCTGGGCAGCCAGGCTCTGCAGGTTCTCTGGGCTCAGGGTATACCGCAGCTGAGGATTTCGACGCCGCACGAAGAGCAGGTGCTCCCGGGCTGAGCTAGCCATCCTGTCTGCCTCCCCAAAGTTGGCCTCCTACAAACCTGCAACAGATGGACACGCATGAGACTTCAGGGCTACAGCGTGAGGAGTTAGGAGTAAGCTTCTCAGACACAAAGCTTTGGGAGAGTTTATTAAAGCCTGTGCATCCATAATAATCGGCTGTCAAAATAAACCATGTTATTTGACTGTCAACCCATGATGTCAGAAATAGCTTCTGCAGACTGAGGCCATGCGATAGCAAGGCTGTCACACACCTGTGACCCTCAGTTTCACTTGGCACAGCTTCTCCCAGAAATTACGAAGCAGGGCGTTTTCCATCATCCCTTTTAGGTCTATACTTGCCCAAACACTCCACGATCCCTTTCTCCTTTTCTAGCTCACGCGCATCATTTATTTCCTGTCGCAATTAAATTTTCAACCAGCAAGACATATTGTTTTGACACAGGTTAAATACAAGTGAAATATGCCCCCGAGTAGGCTCAGTTTTCTTAGCATGAGACTGTAACACACTGAAGTCATTTTCAGGAGCATGCTGAAATGTTACCTCTGAACTTAACTATAAGGGCATCACACCCAAACCCCCGAAACTCCTCACTCTCCTCTTTCACTCTTTCTCTGTAACAATTAAGACCTGATGTAGTACATAGTTCACTTACTGGGCTATTGTCTACTTCACCCAATAAGGATGCAAGTTTCACAAAAGCAGTGATGTTCATGTTTTGTTTTTACTTAATCCCCAAAATCTACAGCTATGCCTGGAATATAGTAGATGTGACAAATATTTGTCAACTGAACAGATGAAGGGATGGTGATCAGCTTTCTCCTCATGTCTCATTTCTCTCCTCCTCTTGCCATTTTGAGTTTCTGGCTGGTTGAAACTATTCCCCCACCTCCACATAAGGACCTCTTTCCTTTGGTTCCCATTTGGCCTCTGTTTAAAATAACAGAGACTCACATACATTTTACTTGCTCACTGGGCATCTCATCCTACAATACTGACAGATACTGACAGAGACTCTTTCCAAGACTTGTGTGCTTTAACCCAGGACCTCTTCGAGCTTCTCTCTCCCAACGCTTCCCCATTTGCCCATGGGTCCCACTCCCTTGGGGAGATACTACTGGCTTTACATACAGTGAGTAGTTCTCTCCTACACTGCCTTTCCCAGAACTACATAATCCACTAGTGAGTTCATAGGCCTCAGCACTCCTTCCATACCCTTAACCTGTGTCAGCATCACATATATATTTCATTTAAAGCCAAATTCTTCAGCTCTTGGACATTGTCACGGAATTCCACTTAAAAACAAATTAGCTACAGCAAAATATTTACATGACATCTAAAACCTTGGTGACTGAGAGTCTGAAAGGAGGGGAAGGGGGATAATGCTCCCTTATATGGCCCATTCCCCCATCCACTTCACACTTTTGGTAAAGTGGACATGTTTCCATGTTGATAGTTACTGTGCTTACAAACACAATGATTCATGGAATGTTTGCCATAAAATTGATTTCATAATTTTGGACTTATATCTTGAATTAAAATTATTTTAAATTGTTAGAAATCCTGTATGAAGAGGATAGAAAAGAAACTGAAATGAGCAGGCAAGCCAATTTCCCAAGTTTAATGATATTAAGTCCCATATCTTTCTTTGTAGAGTTAACACCTCTGTTTTCATACATGGTCTCCGTCAGGAAATCTGACGTCATTGTATGCCCTGGACAGACCTCAACCCACAAAGCCTAAAACACAGATCAACTCATCTATTTTCATGTTAGTGGATTTCAGCAAGCCATTATTTCTTTATAGACTTAGTGAGTCAAGTGCCAAATCAACTTCAGCAAGAACTATAAATAATTAACTCCTAATACATTGCAGTCAGATAGAAAATGCACAGTGTACATAATAAAACTATTTCCCTGAAAGAAATAGGCCAGAACCTTTATAACCTAAAACCACAACGAAAGAACTGACAATTATTCTACTCTAGAAAAAAGTGGAGGAAAAAACCATGTATGTACACCAGAACTGTTTATTTAACATGACCTCTATCTAAACAAAGAGGCTTGCTAGATTGTGCATCAGAGAATGCACTCCAAAGCCCATTCCTGGATATTGGTCATGTCTGTATTATTTATTCACTCTGTGATCTCTGGCAGCTTAACTGTCCCATTTCCCACTGTCAAGGAGAAATATAACAACGCCTGCCTCTAGTTCTTTGCAGAGAACTAATTTAATCAGTATAAATGAAACATTTAAAAGTGCCTGGAATATACTAAGTGTTAAACCAAGTTCATCTTTTATCATATGACTGTATTCTATGGTAATTATAACAGGTAGAACTCATTTTCATACTCTCTGGATTGCCCCTCCATCACTCACTGGGAGAGGAGGTCGTCAGCATCCTCACCTACATGGCTACATGGCTACAGCCTGTAGCCATGGATGCACTTACCTACCAAGCACACTAAGCCAGGAGCCCATGACCTGGCAAGAGCCATTCTCCAGGGTTCAAGCCAGTAGTAAGGCTGAACCCTGACTTCCCATCAGTAGTGGGTCCAGTCACGACTGAACACCTCTCACTTAGAAGGCACTGAGGAGAAAAAGAGCAAATGGCAAAGTCCCCATTCTTGAGATTACACTTTACAAGAAACGACAGGAAATAAAAAGTCAAACACTGAACACATTATATATGTATTTTAATAGAAAAGTAAAAAGAACCAGAAACGTGTGAACTCGCTAACCTAACGGAATCCTGAAACAAATGCCTGAAGCATCTACTTCTTCATGTCTAGCATTCAGCTAGACTATGCTAAACAGTAAACGAGGTAAAAGATTTTACTCAAATTCTTTCTTTTCCTAAAGAACGTAACATGGCTCTTGCCCTTTGAGAAAGAGAAGAAATAGGAGATGGAGCAGGATTATCAAAGAAAAAAGGACTGAAACACATAGGACACATGAAGGATTAGTCCAAACAAGCACTGCCAAGTAGAAATATAATTCAACCTACAGGTGTCATTTTAAATTTTCTAGAAATCACATTTAAACCATAAAGGAAGGACTGAGAAATGAAGGTCCATCTCTCCTGCCAAAGCTGAGGTAGATTGCATGGCCCTTGGGGGATATGTTATAAGAAACCAGAGATGCCTCAGCCTACACATACAGGTGAGAACAGACTGGTTCTGCCAATGTCATAACTTTGCCCCTTCAAGCTCTCTCCTCTCCCAATGCACTGATGTACACAGATAACCCTCGGGGCACTCTCACAGCTCTCCAGCAAACTACAGAACCACACAAAGCATGGCCTTACCCATCAAACTTAGCTCTTCTGCACATAGTCCCTTCCCAGTAGTTTCCACAGATGTCCACTGTACTAGCAGAAACACTGTAACTATTTGTCACAGGTAAGACAAATGAGAGCATACGATGAAGGAAGGCCAGAAGTCTGACAGAATGATTACCAAAGAACAGGTAAGCCTTACACAATGATGACAAAAATATTTAAATTGGAACATATAGCACATACAACTATATGACCATGAGTAAAATTGTTAATGAGAATGAAAACCTTCCATACATTTCAATGAGCCAAATTATGCTTTGAGCCAAATTATTTAAACATTAAATTTATAGAAATTGGATTCATGCTCAAGTTCAATATGCTATAAAATGTTGTTTTTAAATTAATAGATTAAAACCTATTCAAAAAAGAAATCTATTTGGCTAATAAATAAAATTAAATATTTATTTTGGCTTAGAATGCTACAGTATTAAAATTAGAAAAATACCATGACCCTAAATAATCATTTTTAAAAATTAAAACATCACTGCTTTAGATGATTATAATAGGAAAAATTTTCCAAAATCTATGCCCTTATTCATTACCTCATGAATCCATGCTTTCATTTAGAGAAGGATCCCAGCATAAAACAAGAGCCCACCCTTCGTAATGACAAGTCCTTCTGACAATAATGCAAGTAAAACAAGAACAGAAGAGATCTGGAATCTACGTATTAGCACTCCTCCTCTACAGGAAAGTTCTGCCCCTCTCTGCCTTCTGGAGGTGTAAGGTCATTGATCAAAGCCAGACTAAGAAGCAGAGACACTCTGTGCAGCCTCTCCAGGCTCCATGCAGTGTATCTGAGAAAGGCCCATTCCCACCCTTCTCCCTCTTTGCACAGGAGAGTTTCCTTTAGGTTTCTATTTCTGTCTGATGGAATCTGCCATAATCCTGTACATATGTCCCACTGTTTCAAACATGAACCCTGGATCCTGGGGGAAACAAGAAGAGAGGAATTAGAGAATAGACCTATAAATCATAAACCAGAGAGGGGCAGGAAAATAAAACTGAGAACAAAGATGGTTTGGTTTAAGTATGGGTGGCACCCTCACCCTGGGAAATTAGTTTAAGGATGAAGGAAAATGGAAGGGGCAGCTACCAGGAATATGACATCAGAGAATATATTAAACTCCCATAAGCTAGACTCCAACCCAAATCAACCAACCATAGCCCACCCATAGAGTGTGGCCTAAACATCAGATTCTTAACATGTCCCCAGCTGATGTGAACTGAGAGAAACTCAAAACCAGCTACCCTAAGAATCCTCTAGGTTACGTCATGGATACTATTCTCCCCAAGGGCATACAGGTTTGTTTAACCAATTTAAAAACCAATTCCCAAAAATTCTAAAATTCTATTTCCCATGAAATTTATAAAATATAATTACTTGAATTCAGTGAAAACTTAAAAAATGTGAGATTTTATTTACTTATTAAAAAGATGCATGAAATGTTACAGTGTATTCAGCCAAGTAGGGAAACTGGAAACGGCTAAGGAGGAAAGCAAGAGCAGGTAAGAAAGTCAGAGGTCAAGTTTATCCCCAGAATTCGTGTCACTCACCTCTGCTCAGATTTAGAAATAGGACTCTGAGCTTTCTAATGTCCCATTCCATTCTACCTATCTGTAAGATAAACACCAGTGATTCCCTAGTGATGGGAACTGAACGTTCATGCTGCATGAAAAGTTAGTCTCCATTCATACACATGTGTCAAACACGAGAGTGTCATTATATAACCATGTTGTGGAACCTTGATGGCTTTACTCCAGTCATGTAAATTCAGGAATGCGCACATGGCTCAAGGATGCCCCAGCACTGGGCTCTACCACAGGAGACAACATGCAGCTTTTGATCATTTCAAGCATGGCTAATATAATGGAGATATGCTGCAAGTATTAAAACGGACACCAGATTTAAAAAAAAAAACCTCTCATTAATAAGTAAAAGTAAACTACTCTCATTAATATGATTTATGTTGATTATAGGTTAAAATAATCTTCAGACAGTGAGTTCAATACAGTATTAAAATCAGCTTCACCCTTTTAATTTTTTTAAGACTTTTATTTATTTGAGAGAGAAAGTATGGGCACACCAGGTCCTCCTTCCACTGCAAATGAACTCCAAACACATGTGCCACTTTGTGCATCTGGCTTTACATGGGTTCTGGGAATCAATTCCAGGCTGTTAGGCTCCTGTAATCACTTAGCTATCTCTCCAGTTCCTTTTTAATCATTTTAATGTGACTATTTTTTTAAAGACATGTATGCCCTAAAATATATTTCTAGTAGGATAATACTAGACAAGTAACTCCAATTTAACACAAGGATAAAATTTAGGCTTCAGCTTTAAATCTTAAAGCAATGTTTAGACTTCATTATTTTTAAACAATTTTTTTGTACAAAGTTTTGATGTACAGCTCAAACTTGCTATGTAGCACAAGCCAGCCTTGGATTTGTGATATTTCTTCCTTAGCTTTTAATAGGCATATGCTCACCATGGCCAGCTGAAAGCCAAATTTGTGAATGTTTCCTTCCTTTCTCTTTTTTTTCTTTTTTTTTTTTTGAGACCAGGTCTTACTAACTTATTGAGGGTAGCCCCAAACTCACACAATTTTCCTATCTTCTGGTCTCAGCCTCATGAGTAGCTGGGATCATAGGCATTTGCCATGACACCAAACTAACCTGATTTCTTTTATTAGTGAGGGGAGAATTCATTATGTATTAAGGCTGGCAAGTAACTATAGATGCTCCTGCCTCAGCCTCTCTAATATTAAAATTATAGGTGCATGCTTGGCTCATGATTTTTTTAAATCTTTATTTATTTGCATGTACATGCGTGGGGGTCTCTTGCCACTGCAAAAGATTACTTGTTGAGCTTTACGGGGGTGGCTGAGGAGTTGAACTCAGGCCAGCAGGCTTTTCAAGAAGGACTCTGAACAGCTGAGCAACTTGCCAGTCCCTTGGTTATAATCACATGGTTATTTGATTATAAACAAATGAGTTTCTTGTAAAAATTTGACCAGTTCATGATAATGTCCACCAACAGAAATATGACTTTTAATATTTAGCATGTGACTATAGGCAAAGCCACGAGGAAGGATTTCATCCTTCCTTGAGCTTGAAGGAAATGGATGGCATATATTCCTGTTCTAAAAGACTGCATTTTTCTTACATGGAGATTAGTAGGGGCAATGTCTGAGCAAGATCTTCCTAAATAAGCAGTTCTGGGTTTGTCTATATGTGACCAAATGAATGATGCATGGCCCATCAAATGCAGCCTGACCTGCTTTCAGGAGCATGGCTTATCAATGGGTGACTGGCCAGTGAAATAATCCTGATTTCAGCAAATCAACCCAGGACTGGGAAATAAATAAATACAGCACTCACCTAACTAACATGTGCAAGGCCCTGGTTTCAGAAAGGAAAGGGAAGGGAAAGGAGGACAAGAAAAAGGGAAAGAGGAAGAAGGGAGGAAGATGGGGACATAGGAAAGGAGGAAGAGAAGAGAGGGAAGGGAATAATGAAGAGAAAAGAAGAGAAAACAAGCTCCATTCATAAACACCAGTGAGAATTCATAATGAAATTGTGGCTTCCAACAAACTAGTATATTTTGGGGGGACTTATGGTTTTTAGCGGTGATTAGTTCTGTTCTAACTAGCACAGCAAGTGCAGTCACTCACTTAAGAAGGGATAGGCTTTGTTGTTCTTAGAGAAAAATCTTCTAATTTCTGAATATGTGTATTCATGTGGGAGTGAGTGTGGGTAGAGGTCCAGAAAATTGACAGGGACTCATGAGTGGTGGGGAGAGGCAGGGCCATAGCACGCATGTGATATCAAAGTGGAAAGGGGAATATGAGGGTAGAATGATACCCATGGGGAGGGGAGGCCAGAAGATGGGGAGAGAAGCAGGTGGGGAGAAACAACCAAAAGTATGTGTGTATGCCATTTAAAAAATATAGGTTTTGTTGTTATTGTTGTTATCTTTAAAAAGGAAATCAACTTGCATTGTTCAAAGATCTCTCTCATCCAGGACTGGAGGTTTTCTACAGAAAATCAATAACGATTCTTCTTTGACACCATAGAAATTTTGGTCCTCAGACTGGGGTGATGTGAAAATCTGCCAAATAAGTCTACTTCTAAGAAGATAGAAAGAAGGAAGCCAAGTAAACTTGTTTAAGCCCATGCACCAAATCTGAAAATGAACTTCAGTACCACTGAGTCAAACCCGGGGCAAGGTGTGCAGTGAGGCACTGGCACTGGGAGATCTCACGCCAGGCTGAGGCATTCTTTCGGAGGCCCACACACCCCAGAGAAATGCTTTGATGGTAAGATTTCTGATTATTCATGGCATTGGTTGATTTTAAATGCAGCTAAAATATCATCTGCTATGATGTTGTATGATAGTATATATTTAACTTAAGAGTTCTATTTTTATATAAATTGAGTTATAAGACTCATGTTTAAACTAGGCAGTGAAGGCAACCCAGGGGGAAATCAGCAGGTCACAGCCCACGTGAAGTTTGTTAGCCCCACTTAAAGACCGTCCACCTAGATTCCTGGAGCAGATTTAGAGGATGTAATAATTAATCTTAGAAGCTGAAGCTTTAAAAACAAAATTGTGATATGAAGCTTCATGATAAACCCAAGTAAGACTGCTTCACATTCAGAAAGCATAAAGCCAAATTAAAACCTGCCAATCTAATTTTATCACAAATTAAGAGTCAGGGGACAGGGAAAAGAAGTATTTTTATAGGATGCATTCCAATTTATAAAAATAATACACACCCACTCAAAAGAAAAGATGAGAAATGATTAAAAAAAAAGAAATAAAATATAAGACCAGAGCCAGAGATAACAACCCACAGCATTTTGGTCTATAAATACATGCATAGCTATTTATGGATAGATAGGATGAGATCACACTACAAAGCAAAACTGTTTTATAGTCTGGCTTTCTACACAAGTGCAATTCGTGTGTTCATATTAACGAACACAGCACACTCTATCATCCTTTGTAATAACTATTTACCATTTCATTGTGTGGTGTTGCCTAATTTAAACAATTCCTTCAAGATGATTCTTTGGATATTGCTGTAAACACAGTCTCACATTTTCATTATTGCACAGTTCCTTCATGATATCCTGAGGAGAAATTCTCAGAATTGGATTGTGGCAGGGTGTGGAGGTCCATACCTATGATCCTAGCACTCAGGAGGCTGAAGTAGGAGGCTGCTTGGTTTTGAGGTCAGTCTGATATACATAGTATCAATCAATCAATAAATAAATATTTTCAATAGAAAAGAGCCCTAATGAATGTTACTTGAGTCCCTGTTAGAAAGGAGAAACAGTAGGTAATCCCTATATCAGCAGGACAGACATGTTTTTCTTCCTAATACTTTCACCAATACTGAGTGTTGAAAGTTTAGTGGGTAGTTGAGCATGCTATAGAACGAGAATTCCAAAACTAGTTTAAAAGCCTAGTTCTGCAGTAAACTAGCTCCATGACTTCTGGAAAGTTCTTCAACCATTCTGCAGAATTCAATAAAAGGGGTATTATAGCATTGTACCTGCCTGGCAGGTTTATTTTTAGAATTAAATATGATTTAGTACAAATCTTTACACATAAGTCTTCAGTAAATATGTGCTCTCTACATTGAAAAAAAATAATAATTTCCCTATGATCTTGATTTATTTTTCATGGATAATTATATTAGTTAGAACTTCTAAAATAAAGGAGATTATAGTAGTCATAATTATCCTCATGATTTCACAGAATAAAAGCACTTTAAATAATTGAAACTTTAAAGCTACAAAATGTTGCACAATAAAAACTTTTACTTATAAAGTTTTTTTTAAATATAAATTCTTCTTCATTGTTTCTAAACTGTGGCATCCCTTTAGGGGAAAAGTACTCAATACTTTAAATTAAAATAATCTTTATTAACTAAATTTAATGTATAGTTTTAGGGAAGACAACAGTAATTTGTTTATAGATAAGGTTTCTCTTTGTAGCTCAAAGTGCCCTCACTATGTCTCCCTGGCTGGCTTTGAACCTGCAATGTTCCTGTCTCTGCCTCCCAAGTGCTAGGATTTAAGGCTTGTGCCACAAAAGTAGGCTAATATCTTAGTGACTTTTAACCCTTCCTAGTGTTTCAAAGGATAAAATAAAGAAATATTATGCTACTCAAATTAATTTGTAAGGCAAAAGAAATTTACAAACTAATATTAGATGGTGTCCAATGAATCATAATCAACTATTTTTGTTCTGTAAATATATAAGTTACATAAAATAATTAGACCACCATTTATAATCAAAATGTTGAACTATTTAACTTTACAAAGTGCTACAGTTTGGTCTAGTAATTTTTATTTTCATGGTATCAGGTATTGAACCCAGGGCCTTATGCTTGCAAGGCAAGTGTTTTACGACCAAGCTATATCCCCAGTCCTCTTTGATTTTGAGACAGGATCTTGCTAAGCTGTCCAAGCCAGCCTCACATTCATGCTCTTTCTGCCTCCACTACCCAAGCATCTGTGACTGTGGTCTAGTATTTTTGATTCCTTAATTTTCATCCTAAAACAGCAATGTATATTTCAAAAATATCCCATTTCTCACAACTCACAGCACTGAGTTCCCACAATTCCATGAAAAGGGCCATGTATTACTTCTACAAAAAGTCTTCAGTACAAATCAGGCTCCTAATTGCTAATTGCCAAAATGAGGAATGCTAAAGTCACAAAACATTTAAATATTGTTTTAAGTTAAACAACAGAAATGATCTCAGTCAAATAGTCTGGAAGATCTTTCCGAAGTCCTAACAAAACACAAGATTGTCTGAGGGTTATACCTCTGAGGGCAACTTGTAAGGCAGAATGAGAAAGCAAGTCCTGATCACATTAAGTGAGCCGGAGCCTATGCCATGAGCTTTATGTACCTCAACTCCTGCTACCTTCTCCCAGCACAGAAAATATATTGGCATCCCTTTGCCTTGGCCACACGATCTTCCAAAAGCACTTTCAATGAGCAGATTGCCATGGCACTTTGGGACTCAGGACTGGCCATCTGTCCTCTGCAAAAAGGTCAGGGAAGCCTTGGGGCTTGGGGCCCTGGGGATGCATTTAGAGCCCCTGCTGCTGGAATACTTTGCAGAGATCTTTCCAGTGTGCAAGTAAGAGTAGCCAAATCAAGGGACAAAGATTCTCAAGTGTGACCAGATGACCTTCCTATTGACTACTCTCATGGGCCCCTCTCTTTGAATAAGAAGCGCTGGATTTATTTTTCTATAGAATGCCCAGAATGTCAAATGAAGGACATTCATCAGATGAGATAAAGTAATTCATAAAAATGAATGCACAGAGCAGTTATAGTGCTTTTGAATAAAATATGATGCAAATTTAAGCAACTAAATTTTGTTGTTCTTTATGATACTAACATCCACAGTGGTTTATGTGGATTATTCATTTGAAAGACCCAAAAGATTCCCAAGTAACAGGTTTATTGATTCATGTTCCTGGTATTCACATCCCTGAAGCAAGGAGCTTACCTGAATTAAGACTAAGAAATTATCGATACACTGAACAAGCACCAATGGTGCCTACTGAACAGATATGATATGAAATTAAGATGAAATTCTAAACACTGAGCTGCTGGCATGATTCAGAGGACACCAGGTAGATCTTTGTCCTGCTGTTATAAAACTTTGATCATATCAGATCTCAGTGGCATACTACCAATTCATTGTTACACTGTTTAGGATGAGGGCCTTCTGACAGTCTAGCCTAATCTATTGGTTCTTGAATGCTAACACTGTTTGACATTCTCAGTGCTGGATGGCTTTTCCCCAAGGTCACACAGATTATAGGTAATGGACCTTTAGTTACCCATTGCAATTTAATTAGTCATGGGGTATGCAATCACCAAAGCTGCCATCTGACCCCTAGTCTTCTGGAAGTAGAAAGGGTGTTTCACCTCTTTCTCATGAGATTAGAAGGAAAGCAGCAGTAAGTCTGATAACAGACAGGCCTTTCTGCCCTGTCAATGTAACTGTTAGCATGGGTTACTGAGTGAGGGACAAGCTTAGAAGGGAGCGCTGCCTTAATGCCTGGAATCTTTAGGAAGAGGTTGAAAAAGATCCAAGACCCAAAGTAGATTTGTCATGCAAGTCAGGCTTCGTGCCTCCCAAGACCACCTCCCTCCTGGCCATAAAAGAAAATTAAAATTGCAACTGCAAAGAAGGGGATTTAATAGAAATAAAAGTCAGAACTGCAGGGCTGGGCTTCTTCAGAATACTGATAGGCTAGCATCATTCTGTACTCTGGCTAAAGCTGTAGTAACTGCAGAGAGTTATTCTTCATCATTGTTTTAAACCTGCTTATATAATATTCTATGTTATATTATCAAGTGAAACTATTTCCAAGATAATTCACCCAAATCCCTAATTCTTTTCTCTGTGATTTCTACTAGACAGTCCTCCTTGAGCAGAGACTTTCTAGAATGTCGTCTACTGGATGATCCTCCCTCCCTGAAAATCCAAAGGGGCCAATGAATCCAGCAACATTCATACCTGTGCTCCATTCTGACCCAGGAAATACAACTCTTGATAGTGCAGAAGGTTTCACACAAAAGAACCCAGGTCTATTTTGAGCTGTTCCCCCTCCTCCCTCCTCTTCTTCCTCCTCCTCCTCCTGTGAAATCAGGTCTTTTTATTTTGCTTTCAGATCCAAGTCTAAGCTTTTCCACGACTACCTTCCAATACTTCAGCATAAGGCTAAATTAAAACCGCCACCCACTTTGGGAGTTGTTATCATTTCAATGCTTCCAGTTTCAGTTTTCATCTTCCAACACGAAACACTAGGAAAATGACACCTTTGGAAAGCATACGTCATTTGTCACCAGCTGTTGCTGATTCTTTTCAACTCCTATCATCTAGCCCTTAAACACACCTCAGAACTCCAGTCTGAAAGGCTGGACAGAATGCGGGAAATCTTAGTGGAGGAACAGGACCCCAAAGTAAAACTAGGAGTTAGAATTCTACCCCAAAAACTGTCAACAGCTTTGTTCTGACTCTTCCAAAACTAAAGCAGACCCTACCTTACAAGACATCAAATGACAAGCTTTTGCATTTAATACTCCTTCTATTACAAAGCAACCAATCAAGGAAAAGAGAATCAAGAAAGCCTTTAAGTATAATTCCCAGGATTTTGAAAACAGGAGGCAAAACTTAACTCTATCTCATTGTCCATAATTAAACCTGTCAGAACTCAGGGGGAAAAAAGATTAGTGCCACTGTAATTTTTTCACTTGTACTTTAGACAAAAAGATGATGGGTTTACAAATGGAAGGTGATGATGATGCCCTTAAAACATATGTTGAAAAAGGAAGAGGAAAGGGTCGCATTTATTACCCCAGAATCCTAAAGGGCTCAGGAGAGGTGACGGGCCCCTCAACAGAATATAAATACCCTCAAATAGAGTTTTAGCAGTAAGCATGTTTTATTTCTTACTAACAAATTTTAAAAAAATCTGGCAATAATATTTTAAGCAGATGGATTGGAATATTTTGGGAAATGCTAAGGGGCTGATTTCAAATTGCTTTTCAGAACCTCAAGTTATAAAAATGAGATTTTGGCTAGTGTAGTCTTCTTCCAAATTCAGCAATGTTTATTAAAGGCAACATCCATTGCTTTAGTTTTCATCTATATTAGTCTGTGAAGCAATAATTAGCTATAATCAAGAATTAAATTTCAAGTAGTGAAAAAATCACAATGGATTCAGTGTCTTCAGTCCTCTAAAGAAAAGAATGAATTAAAAAATAACCATATGCCCAGAACAAAATGGGCTTAGTCTTCATCATAATTTTTAAGTTGCTCTGAAGTAAACTCGCCATTTCTTCTACTGCTTTTAAACAAAATTTTTTCTTTAGAGAACCTGTCTTGTTTTTTACCTTGTCCATGATAAAGATTGATAAGCTTTCTCTACAAATACCTCTGTTTATATTGAGCTCAAACTCAAGTTTTCCAACTGCACTAAATAAATGCATGCTAATTTTATTGACCAACAGATCCAAAAAGACATTAATGACAAAGAATCTCAATAATTTTTTTATATTCCTAGACTATGCTCTATTTTTCTGGATATACAATGAAATGATTGCTTGTTCTTTGGCTTTTTCCTTAGATCAATCATCTGGCCAATATTTATTGAGCATTTTCTATGCATAGTCCTTCAAAGAAATTGTTTTCATGGGCTGTTCAAATATATAGCTGTAAGTCTTTATTTGGACCCAATCTCATAATCTCTTCATTGGCTCCCTAATATAGTATCTTCTAAGAATATTTTTAGAAACCCTAAAACTAGCCTAATGGCTAATATTCTCCACATCAAAGGGTCATATGAACACAGATACTCAAGTACAAACGACCCTCCCTCCTCTGTTAGGTTGATAATGAGAGAAACCATGCTCACCACATCTATTAGTATTTGATTCCTGCGTTTGGATGAGCTGCAAAGTGAAGAAGCCCTTTAAGCGGTCCACTGGGGCCACTCACCAGTTCAGGAACCATCTCCTTCCGGTCTTCAGAAGGCCTCAAGTTGGCAGCATGAAGTAAGTTACAACGAAGGAGTTGTACTTGCATGACTTTCCTCCAAAAAAGTTATCAAAACCTTCTCTGTAGCCATGTTTAGACAGTCCAAGGTTAACTAAGGGTTAACTTTCACATGAAGAACTTACTATTCCAAGAAACAGTAAAGACTTATAAGAGCAGAAAATTATGACCCAGCTCTAGGGTAATTTTGCAAGTATTCAGAGGGACAAGACCCAGGAAAGTTACTGAGAAGCAAGTGCACCCAGTAAGTACTCCTGAAGTTGGTGAGGATAGGAAAAATAGGAAGAATTCAAATCATTAGAAAGTGACTAGAAATAGTTCCAGAGGAAAAGGAAGTAAATTTGAAAAAATCATAATTAAATGGTTAGGATTTTTGTCAAGTTGAAAGGGTGAAAATTGTCATGCCAGATGGAGATCATGAATGGGCAGAAAAACAGATAAGGAGTAAGGTGAGCTAGAAATGGACTCTGAGGTAGAACAGGGCTATCCGCAGAGGTAGGGGAGCTCCAGAAATCCAATGAAAGTGACTAAGAAGTTCTTTCAAATATTCTTTCAAATATTGTTCAACTTCTTTTTCTGAGCTTTACTTTTTTTTTGAAACATAAAAACCCAGAACTCCTCAATTTTCAGACTTGCTAGACTACAATTCACATGGGTATCAAGTATGCTGGCTGGCACGGCACCTGGAAACTCCAAGCCTCCCATTAGGACATAAGCACCAGCTCGTGCCTGCCTTAGAAAGCTTGTAAGGAGTTCCAAGAGAACTAGTTTAGGATCAACTTCAGCCCAACCTTTGCATGACGTACTTTCCTTGTTACTGCAACCAAAAATACCTGACAAGAAGCAACTTAATATAAAGGAAAGATTTCTTTCAGCATAAAGTTCAAGAGACTCCTGCTCCTCACAGCAGGGGGAGAGGAGGCAGAGGGGCAGAGGCAGCTGGTCACATGGCAGGTTAGTCTCAAAGCTGAGAGGGATCCATGCTGGTACTCAGCTCACTTCCTGCTTATCAGGGACCCCAACTCAAGGAATGACACTGCCCACGATTAGGGTGAGTCTTCCCACCTCAATTAACCTCATCTAGAAATTCCCTCAGAAATGTGCCGAGATTTGTCTGAGAGGTGATTTTAGATCTTGTCAAATTGACAGTATTAACCATCACATCTTTGTCTTGAGATAATTATAAATTACTGTAATTGAAATAAGGGCAATCCTCATCTTCAACATCTAGAAAAACTACTGTTGGGAACCCCAAATGTCTCCTTCCATAAAAAAATCACTTCATCTTTACCTTTGCACATTTCACCATTACCACTTTTCTTAGCAAAGACAGGACTCTAGAAGCACATTCCTTAGGAAAAGGGGAGTGGGAGGAGAAGTAGGGGGATCTCCAATTCCTTGAGGGCCTTCTCTGGAATTGTCTGCAGGTTTAACATATTTAACATCTCCTTCCTTCTTTGTTTCTTTCTTTTTTTAGAGGTTGATTCTCTTGTCTCAGCCTCCCAAATGCTGGGATTGGAGGCATGAGCCACTACATCTGGCTAGTGGATCACATTACAATCTCAGTATCCAATGAGAGAAACCTGTTGAGTTTCAGTTAATACTCTTATGGTTGTGTTTACTACGTGTCACCCCAATGTTGGCTTGAGGGTGACTCCCTTCCTCAGCTCTAAAGATGCTCCTTGTGGAAAAGGGCTCCTTTGCATTTGTAAGCCTAGCCGGCTATAACCCCGTAGGAGAGAGAAAACTTGAACAGTGACAAAGTTAGAAATGATAATTAACTTCCAGAAAAGTTAAAATAATGATACCGGATCTTGGCAATACAAATTATTGCGACATAAAAATCAAGAAAAGGGACTTTTTAAAAATCATTTCCTGGGTAAAATCCCTGTTATCATTATCCCACCCCCTAGTTCCTCTTCTTACTAAATAAATTCCATGCCTTTCTAGACTTCTTTATAGTCTCCTTTATATGTATGTTCATGTTACAAAATTTCTTTCTTACTAAACATTTTCTTATAGAACTGCAAATATCAACAAAGTCTACAGACCACCAACATACAAATAACTAATTGGCTGCCCGACCTCCCATTTGTCTAGTTACCTACAATCAGTCTTTCACAAATGTATGGAGTATGTCATGTACAGTGTTGGCAACACCCGTCATTGGCTGAGTGAGCCCTTTGTCTCACCTAGGACAGAAATCAGACTTAGCTTTGAAATAAAAGTAAAATGAAGGATCACTACAGAAAAGCACCACAAGCTACCCATAATCAAAGTAGCTCAGAATGTAGGCTTTTTCAATCATTTTGTGAGGAAGGATTTCAATAATGATGCCTTTTCCAGAAAAGATTTTCGGTGGCATGTGACATTTTATACAGGGCTTAAAATGTGCCTCTACCTGTATTATAACCTCCCCCAGGTGGACAGCTTCCTACCCTAACATGATAATATTATGATCTGTTTTAGGTCAGATATGTCACCATCTTGGTAGCCCATGGTCTTAACCAGTCTGCAATCTAAAATCATCCTATCTCTACCAACTTTCCACACAAAAAAATTGTAAATAAAGCTTTAAGACAAAGGTTGCTATAAATACCAACCAGTGCAGCAGCAAGTTCATTGAAAAAATAAATAAAGGAAAAATAGCACATGGTGGTACATGCCTGTAACCTAGCACTCAGGACATTAAGGCAGGAGAATCACTATGACTTCAAGGCCAGCCTGGGCTACACAGTAAGTTTCAGGTTAGCCTGGGCTACAACAGTGAGTTTCTGTCTCAAAACACAAAAACTAAAATGCAATAAAAATAAATAAATAGAAATAAAGTGAAAGAGAAAAGAAATGAATCACTTGAAAAAGCCAGGCAGGAACAGGACACAGTCTAGGAAACCAGTGCCACTCTCTAATTCGAGGCCTAAATTAACATTCTCCCACGGCTTCCAGCCATTGACGCTCCTTTTGGAACAGGCAGGACATATTTAGAAACTGTGGGTGAGGGTGTGAGATCTTGCCTAATACAATGCAGCTAGAATTTGTCCAAAGCCAGAAAAGAAATGATTCCAAACCATTTAGATTACTGTATAATCCTCCTCCCATTAAACAAGCTATGTGGAGTCAAGACACATCACCTTACTATAAATAACTCTTCAAAGAAGGAACACTTTAGAATACAGCCATCTGGGCTAAGAGTATAGTTCTATGGTACAATGTTGTTGGTCTAGCATGAGTGAAGCTGAGACTGGATCTAGTTAGTGTGTGCATGTACACACACACACATACACAGAGAGAGAGTGAGCGCAAAAAATGACAGGTTGTAAGCTAGTGATTGTATCTATATGTATCTATCAGATGCCTTCACAAGGAAAAAGATATAGTTTTATTAACTGCTTTAAAATACACCTGTGATGAAAACAAGTATTAAATATACTTTCTGAATGAAAGAAAGATGATTACTCACAGGTCTCTTTGACAGTTAACAATGAGCAGACATGAAGAAATGCACATCGCCGGCTACCATAAAGGCTTGCATTCTGGCAGAAGCAGAAAGAGGTGGGTGGATACTACAAATTTCTTTAAGTATAATTTAAGGGAAATTAATGTATTTAATAAGGTAGTGTGCATTTTACTTTAATGATATTTCAAACCAGGCTAAAAAAATACTTCTTTTAAAAAACCTTCAGAAACATTCAATTGAATATGAGCTCAGGAAAAAAAAAACTATCTCACTAATGATCACAGTAGTACCAAGTCATAAGACGTCTATGTTGCGGCTTGTAAAGGAGCCACATGTCTCTACAAGGGGTGCTACTTGCCATGTTCTATCTGATCAGGGAAAGAGTTGCAGGTTATATCCGTGGCAGACTACTTTTCTATCATTAGGTTCTTCCAGGTACAATATGGGATACAAAATGTCATTTTATATAGATACATTTTTAATAAAATATATCTTAATTATCCATATTTACATACACTGAATGAGCAAATAATGTGTTGGTGTCCCCAGTTCCCCTATTTCCCTCTTCCCTGTCCCCAATCAGCTGCATATCCTCCTCCTTAGGCAAACTGGATCAGTCCTTGGGGTAGGAGGTTATAGATAGCCTAGGAGTCAACCCAGTTCCACCCTCCTTTGTATGTTGTTACTGAGGGGGGGGCATGTCTCTGGACATTCTCCCCCACATGGTTCTTACAATCTTTCTGCCCCCCTCTTCCACTCAGTTCCCTTTTTTATGAAAGCATTTGCTAGGATTTCTAATTTCTTCTCCCTGGCACAAGAGACTATAATCACTCTAATATCCAGGATCATAAGGCTTGTGGATTAGAATTTGCTCAATATAGAGAACACGGTATGTATCCCTCTCAGAGACTGTCAATGATCAAAGTCCTATCAATGGGTTTCACTGATGTGCTCAGAAGACTCCCGAACATCACTGGTTCTGACCAGAGACACAGACGAGAAGCTGTCCATGCTGGAATGATTCTAAATCTAGTAACATTTGTGTTAGAAGGTTTTTCAGTTGCAAATAATCTTGGAGGAGAGGAGAAGAGAGGGAAGAGAGATAAGGACAAAGGATGGATAGGGTGAGTGGAAAGGGAGGGGACTCATAACTGAAATTTCCAGGGGTGGGCTTCATGTCTCCAGACATAGCTGGATCAAGAGATCTCATCAAAATGTGATTTGTCCTCGTTTATCCCCTCTGCTTTTCTTTGTATGGCCCCTTCCCTTTCAAGCAGGCTCTGGCCTTTGTAATAGCAACACATCTTTTGCCAGCTGTAGGCTCACGGCTTTCTGCTCTTAAATCCAATGGAAAGAAAACCTCTCTTCCTCTAAACAATTGCATAAGATGTCCAGAATGAAAATTCATCACCTCTCATCTCCAGCAGATTATCTCACATCTACAAAACCATCACTGTACCTGAGAGGAAAGAGAATGCCCCTGATGGGACCAGGCTGAGTCATTTGCCCAGCCCTGGTATAGAAGGAAGGGCAGTTTCAAAGGGCAAGCTGGGCGCCACCTCAGAAGAACCAAACTATAGGCAGCCCTCAGCAGATCTTGGGACTCTTCTTGTTGCTGTTCTTGTCTCCAAATCTACTCCCACGTTTTCCCACCCAGTCCCCTTCATCCCTCATGATGTCTACCTAGCACAGGACTGACCTGCACATTTCTCTGACATGAGAAAATCCCATTTGGAGAGGGGACCCTATAGCCAAAAGACCCAAATTCTAATTCTGGCTCTGTTACTTGAACAAGCTACATAGTCTTTCTGTGTCTCAGTTTCCTCACCAAAACCAAGGCAGATGACAATAACAATATATAAATTCAGTTGGTAAAATTAGCAAATGAGATTATACATGCAAAATGCTTACCACAGTGCCTAATACAAAGTTATCTCTCAATAAAAGTCAGGCATTAATAATCCATGATTGGTGTGGTTTAAATGTAAGTCTTCCCCGTCAAATAGGCTCATGTGTTTGAAGACTTAACCTTCAGCTGATAATGGTTGGGAGGGCTGTGGGACCTTTAAGAGGGAAAGCCTTGCTGGAGCCAGTGTGTCACTGCAGAGCAGGTGGTAGAGGTTATAACCAGGCCTCCTGTGCTGTTCCTCCCTCTTTCTACTTCCTCCCTGCTGATGTGATGTTGGCTTTCTGCCTCTGCCATGCTTTCCCCACCATGATAGACTCTACTCTCTGGAACTGTAAGCTGACATGTTTTCCTTCCCTCAGCTTCTTCGGATCAGATATTTTGTCCCAGCAACAAGAAAGTAAATGATGTAATTGGTTAATAGATCATTAGTACTGCCTTGCTTGCTATGTCTGAGGCATCTTAAAAATGCAGTTTATAGAGCTGGATGTGATATTGCACCTGTAATCCCAGCATTCTGGAAATGGAGGCAAGAAGCTCAGAAGCTCAAAGTAATCTATGGCTACTTAGCAAGTTTGAGGCCAGCCTGTCTCAACCTCCCCTATCCCTAAAATGCAACTTCTAAGTAGACATCCCACGATGACCCAAGTATAACAAGTACAGAGCACTTGTAAACAGAAGAGCATTCTCTAAGACCTTATTTCCTAGTTTTATAGTCTCCCATCAGTGTGTAAAGGTGGCCATTTCCTGCATCCTAAACAAAGTGGGGGAGGCTGTTTGATCTTTTTTCAGAAACACTATGAAAAGAATCAATTAACAACTATTAAGAACATCTTATTTAGTACACAAAACACTGAATTTAAAATCTAAAAATAATGGGTTGGGGAGATGCCTCAGTGTTCGGGGGTGTTTGTTTACAAAGCCTGACAGCCTCGGTTGGCCTGGGTTTCCCACATGAAGCCAGAGGCAAAAAGGTCATTCATGCATCAAGAGGCTCTGGCATATCCATTCTCTCTTTTTCTCTCTCATAAATAGATAAATATTTAAATGTTTATAACAATCTGAAACATAGTATTTTCTTTACATTCTAACTAAAGCTCTATTATGTATTGTCTAGTTTGCCTAGTGATATCCTTAGAAAACAAGAGTAGAACTTAATATTGGGCTACAGAAGACAATGGAATCAGAACTGTACAAAATTTAGGGTTTTTTTCCCTGTTAGAAAAGCAAAATTCTGAATAGAAATATCATCTCTTTTGCCCAATTAAAGTAATAGGTAAATAAATAAATACAAGAGAGAAATTAGCCATGTTTAATGTGTGGAAGAATTTAGTAATAAATACATTTCCAGAGTGGCATAATGAGAATTTTGCTCACTTAATTCTTCAAGTTGTTCCTATACAAAAATCAAGCCCAATCTAAATTTTTTATTAAAGGTAAAAATCAATAGGACATTTGTATGAAATGAGAATAAAACATTAAATTGCTCCGAAATGAAAATGTTTCTTTCAGGCTGTTCTGGGCTGTCTCGTGTTCGAGGAGGAAAGCTCAGTGGACTGCAGAGACATCTGCCCTCTCACCCCTGCATGTGTCACTGCATGCTCAGTGGTGCCATGAGGTAATACAAAGCCTTTGCTCTTCCTTGATTTCCTTTTCATTCTCTGTAAATACTTCTTGTCCAGACCTATAATGGATGCTTCATACATATTTTACAATGAAATCTGAATAAGAGAGATAGAAGCATGCATAGCTGCATAGCGTGCTTGATGTCTTCAAAGTGAGCACCTACAAGTGTGGCAGAAAAAGGGTTAATTACTAAAGTTGTAACAAGAAAGAAAGATAAAACTAGTCAGGCTTCTGAAAGAGTTGACTGCAGGGAAGCTGAACTTCTCCCTGCTCAGCAGCTTGGAGTCTCTAAGAGAAACCTTGCTGAAAGGTGTCCTTGAAGATAAGGCAGAGGATAGTTTATACTAGGCTAGAGTGTTGCCCTGGGCAATGGACAGGGCAACCCAAGTGCAGGAATAATTGATAAGCATGTTTTGGGAAATTGCTTGTGTTCTGAAAAGTTATTTTGACTCATGTATATTGTTTGGAAACTTTGAAACTGCACGACTGCCATGTACTCAGTTTTGAATTTTGCCCTTGTACCCACTTCTCTGTGCTGATCACAGTTGCTAAAGGCCAAGTCTGCTTCTGGAAACCATAGCTTTGCTTGCTAACCATGCCTTATTACTAAACCTATAAAACCAAAATACAAACTTGGGGCTGGAGCTTTTTGAGAGTGATCTCACTCCAGACTTCCGGTTAATGAACTCCTCTACTTCCACCCATACTGGCATTGGGTGGAAGTATACTCCTGAGATAATTCAGTAACACAAGAACCACTCTGCCTTCCAGGAGATGAACACTTCACAGAGAACACAGATCCCGATCCTGGAAAAGTCCCCAGTGAGACTTAGAAGCTGGCTTATAAAGGACAGAGACAGGAAATTTTAAAAGAGAAACCACTGACAGGAATGGATTTAAGCAAAGTGGGGACTTAACATGGGCTCTTGAGGAGCGGTAGAGTTGAGACCAGAGACGGAGAGAAATGAACATCCTGTTGATATCCCAGCTCAAGGAACTCACAGTGGTTCTTCTAACAACAAAAATTTCCACAGACAGGTCTCCTGGCTGCTGAATGGAAGGATGCCACTTTTAATACCATTGGGCAACATAGCAAGTGAGTTTTATATTTCCAGGAGCCTTACACACAAATGCTGTTTGACTATGTAATTCTTTAAAAGTGTGCTTGAATAATCGGCTGCATATACTCGACAACCCAAGTGGAGGGAAAATGTGTGCTCAGAAGGAATTACTATTATCACTATTCATTTTAACTTCACTCTCAACAGTGACTTTCTTCCTAATACCAGTAAGCATTTTCATAAAGATAAGTATCATTAAAAATGTCAAAAATGCCAGAAAAAAACCCACAATTCTTAGCAAAAAATCAACTCAGTCCCACAACTGAGAACAGGGCAGCCTGAGATCCCGCCATCACCTTCTCAATGCAGGGAAAATTCTGCTCAGCTCTGTAATTTGCATGGAAACTCCTTCACTGTCACAGCTTCTGGAGGAACAGGCAGCAGCCAAGGTGAGGGCAAAGCCAACCTCTACACTATGGAACCCAGAGGAGGGCCAGCTTCCAGCAAGAGCAAGAAGAAGGGATCAGTGGCACCTTCTAGAACCCCACCTAGTGAAAGTAACACAGCCAAAGAGAGGGGTGCTACAATACAGAAGACCATCAACTCATCAGAGGGCATTGCTCAAAAGCAAAGTTGATGCAAGAGAACCAGAGATGCAGGGTACCCATCACAGTGAATGAAGCAATCAACCCAGGGCCTTTCTCAGCACCTCCACCTCACCTCAGAAAACTATCTTTCCCCCTTCTCCCAAAAGGAAATTTCTTATCTAAGATTCAGAAAGTGCCACAGTCCATGGCATAATACTCATTAATCCATTACAGACATCAAAACACAGAGTATGAAGGCCTGTTTGCAGTAAGGTTGCATGTTCCTCATCTACCAAGGCCCTGAGACTGGCCACCCTAAATATCTGAACAGGAAGTGCTACTGAAATGTGAGTGAACCAGGTCTTCCTTGGATAGGATGTCCCCAGTACTTCAGGGCAATGTCCACTAAATTCTAACAGTCCTTCCCAGTCACAAACAAAGGTACCCCAACTGCATCTCACAGAAAATCACTGGATCCCTAAGCCACAGCTACCTGCTCTGCTCCATTACCACCTCGGGCTTTGACAAGCACAGGGCACTGGAAGCAGAGTACTCAGTGTTCAGGGAACTAGGGACTCTCCTCTACCTCTACCACAGTCTTTCTGATTGTCCTTTATTTCCAGAAACAGAAGCCAGACTCAAGAGCTTTGAGCTGTCTCTGACTTCCCACAGTTCCCCTCTTTCTTTTCCAGCTTTCCTTTGTCTTTCCATCTCCACTAGCATCCTCCTGCCTCAAGATCATGTAACTGGTCTCCCTGCTTCAGCGCATCTGGAAACTGCCATCTTGCCTCAATCATAGTTCTATTGTGCATCACAAACACTTCAGATAACTTCCTGCTGCCTACTAAATTAAATCCCTTCACCTAGCTTTAGAAGCCTTTCAAAACATGACACCAAATGTCCTTATCTCCATATCACCATCACTCCTCCAAAAAAAAAACCAACCTCCAACCTGTACATTCATCCCCAATCAGGTTCCTGAATGCACCAGTTTGAATATAAAGTGTCTCCCATAGCCTCACATTTAATCCTCAGCTGGTGGAGTCTTTGCTGGAGGAGGTGCCTTGGGATTTTATAGTGCAACCCTTCTGGCCTGTGAGTTCACTCTTTCCTTTCTCCCTGCTACTGTGGAGATATGACACCCAGCTATCTGCTCCTACTATCTTTTTCCTGTCATGATGAAACTTCCCCTTGAAAATGTAAGCCAGAGATAAACCCTTTCCTTTCATAAGCTGCTTCTGGTTGGGCATTTTGTCCCAGCAGCAAGAAGACTGCTACACCGTATCAGTAATGTGTCCTGCATCTCTCCTAGTAGCAGAGACATCTGCTTAAAAAATGCCTTTCTTTCAACATTTCCAACCAAATCAGATTTTGGCACTTGAAGTCTTGAGGACTTGGCGTGGCCAGTCAATCTAGAATGAGTATCCCCTGTAGGACTCCTGGGTGAGTAGTCTGCTGCTGGTTTCCATAGTGAGTGAGTTGCCAGCATTTCAATGCAGCAGGACACATTCTTGCTCTGGGCACAAATAGCAAGTTTGGCACCCACTGGAGCCTGGAACAGAAACACGTGTGACTACATCTCTTTTGTGGGACCAAATAAGCCTACAGTCTTTAAATATAATGGCATTAATGTATACTTGAAAGGGCTGAGGAAGACACACTACAGTTGTGATATTCTAAGTAATTTTAGACTGAGTGACAAGTCTGTGGTCTTCAAAGATCTTTTACAAAAGCATTTGTAGCCAAACACCTGCTTTCCTATGTGCCATGTGCACTTAAGTAATCTTGATAGCAAGGATGGCTTTTCACAGAGGAGTTTAATTACAAATTTTAAACCGTCTTGAAATCTGCTAATGAAAGCTTATTGGTTTTTACTGACTACAAGTGATGAGGTGATGATTAGAGAAACTGCAAAGGGTTGGAATTAAATTTTTGTTTCTTCCCAAATAAAGTAATTGTTCTCAAACTCATGTCAAAAATATTTCTTGAGGCCAGTCATGGTGGCACATGCCTTTAATCCAAGCACTTGTGAGGCAGAGGTAGGAGGATTGCTATAACTTCAAGGCCACCCTGAGACTACTTAGTGAGTTCCAGGCCAGCTAGAGCAAGACCCTACCTCGAAAAACTATATATATATATATATATATATCTTGACTACAAGTCCTTGATAAGTTCATAGCACATGTACATATGTTCAGATGTACAAGATACTGTGACTCGGTTGAGCTGTGCACAGGTGGAAAGGTCAGCAAGGGTCAACTTTATGCTTCCCTAGCTGACAGATAATGGAGATAATGGGGAGGATGTTGAAGGTATGACTTAGTGGATGTGAGCCTCAAACTTCACTGAAGATACCAGGTGAGACTAGGCTTTGCCTGGCAGGGGGCAGGTGGCAGACAGAGTTGCTGAGATGAAGGTCGCCTCACCTTTCAGCTCTATGTTCTGTAGCCCATCTCCCCTAGAGGGTGGAAGAAAAGCCAGGGCTGAATTGTAACAGAAGCCGACTGAGCTCTGTCTGGACTTGTAGAATGTACACATCCCAGAGCCTTCGGGGAGACCTCGTCCAATTCTAGTGAACCAAAAATGAGGGTGAGTGGGTCTCCAAACAGAAATCCCGGCTGTTTCTGTGGTGAGCAACTTCGGTTCAGCAGCCTTTCAGAAGCAGGAGTGTCATGGGTTTAAGGGCAGCCAAGGTTACTTAGTAAGACTTTGTCTCAAAAAATAAAATCAAGAAACTATGAAGTACTGTGTAGGAATGGCAAATGAAAGAAAAGAAAGCTTATGTTGGGGAGGTTGAAAACTTGTCTAAGAGGAGCCTCCCCAAAACATTACTGTTTGTCTTACATGCAAGCATCTGCCCCTTGTCCAGAATTTTGTTTTCCACAGTCTCAGTTACACATGATCAACTGTGGTGCAAAAATATTCAATAGGAAACTCCATAAATAACTCAAAAAACTTAATTGCATACTGCTATGGTCATAACATACAATACTCTCACAGAAAAGTACCTACCACGCATGCCATTCTGAGTAGTGAGATGAATGCTCCATCCTGCTCCCCATGTGAATCACGCCTTTGCCACCCAGAGGGGTCACTTAGTAAACCATCTTAGTAATCAGGTAAACTACTAATATGTACTTGTGTTCAAGCAACCCTTACTTTACTTAGCAGTGACCCCAATGTGCAAGAGTAGCAATGCTGACAATTTGGATGAGTCCAAAAGAAACCATAAAGTGCCTCCTCTAAAAGAAACCGTGCAAGTTCATCAGCAGTATGTGTATCCACGGACACAGAACAGGACTCAGGAGAATCCAGTTTCAGGCACCTGCTGTGAGTCACAGCATTTATTCCCCACGGATCAGGGTATATGACTACATGAAATGTGTCCCCTTCCTCTATGTTCTCTCCCTTACCCTGTCATGGATTTTTATTTGCTCTTTCATATCCCACTCTCTTGAACACAGGAATACACACGAGGGCAATAAAGATCCTCACAGGGACCAGAGGGCCTTGTCCCATGTCTTGGCATTAGTGTGTAGCCCACCAGCTCTTCAATCCCCAACACCAACTGCTGGATTGAGAATGCACGGCCAGAGGTGGAGAGCCTGAGTCACGCAGGTTCCCTCCCTTGCAAAGGCATGTCACATCTACATACAGTGGACAGACAATCCCCAGTAATTATAACCTCTGCACTGCGATGCATACATGCTCCTCTAAGTGCATCAGGCATGAGTAAGGGTTTCTATACTAAATTTCCTGCTGAAAGCTCTCTGGTGCTGCCAGCTGAGAGTAGGGACAGATCACCAACATGCCTACACTAAGACACACAAATGTGTACTTCAGACTATGTCTCCCTCCATGTGCAAATTCCTACCAGGGACGGAGGGTGATGGTGGGGGAAGATGGAGCCCAAGAGAGCCAAGATACTAGAGTGGTGGAGAACAGGCTACTAAGTGTCTCTCCAAGAGGAAGGGACCCATGTTTTGATACATGCTCAACTATCCCACTGAAGTTCACTTAGAAAATCACGTATTCAAAAGGGAAAATATGAAGAATTTCAAGTTAGCAACTACAGAGCATTGAATCCCAGTGTCTAGCCCTTCTGAGTAAGGTATCTTGTGGGATCACCAGTCACAAACCATTGAGTTAGGTCTGTCTTTTGCTTTTGTTCTCAATGTCATTGGTGTGCCACAGCTCCAGCATGCAAATGTAGTCCAATTCTGCCTACAACTACAACTTAATGACATACCATACCTCAAAAAAATTAAGATGTGTCCCGTTCATTAATAAGTTTAGGATTGGTGTTTTAAAGTCTACATGCTTTCAAGATGTGCATTAATACTAAAACATAAGTACTCTTATTTATCCTGTTTCTAAGCCTGATTGCAGCCTCCAAATACAAACTACATTGTTAGTTATCCAAGTATAGCAGCATACCTTAAGAATAATACATTTATCTCTTGGACTGGGGTGATAGATAGCTTAGTCCATAAATGCTCCCTTTGCAAGCATGAGAACCTGAGTTCAATCCATAGAATCCATGTTTAAACTAAACTAAAACACAATGGGTGTCAGGGTGATATGCATTTGTAATCCCAGCACTGGGGGAAGACAGATCCCTGGAGCTCACTGGCCTACTCAGTGGATGACCCTGTTTGGAAAAACACAAAAAGGACAGGATGTCTAAGGAATAACACCTGAGAATGTCTTCTGTCCTCCACACACGTGTGCAAAACATGCATCCAAATGTATTTATCACCATTAATTCATCTACATCTCATGGGCCTACATGGCACACATTATGCTAAGTTCTTTGTTATAAAAAGCAACCCTTTTACAATTCCTGAAAGAATGTAAACTGAAATGGAGGTGACAGATAAGAAAGCAGACACTTAGTTGCTGTCACAGAATCACTTGCCACTAAAGCACACAGGAAGGACATCCAACCCAGCCGGATGGGGTGAGCTGGGCATCGTTCAGAACCTTTCTATCAGGTACTAGAAACATTTCTCCCAAGAAACCTGATAGCACCTCAGATACACATTTCTGAAAAGATTTAGAATATAGTATGTGAGAACATACCACCTCTAAAATATGATGTGATTTTGCTTAAAATTTCAAATAAAATGTGTGCATGAATCCAGTTCCTAATTACCATTTTACCAGAAGTACAGGGACAAGAAAACAGTTTACCCTAATCACTCAGCAAAATCCAGTGTGGGAAATTCTAATTGATAAATAGCCAAATGTCTTAAAATTTAAACCAGAAGGGGAAAAAATGGAGTAACTCTTCTTAAAATAGATTTGAAAAACATTTGCCAGGCATGGCAACACATCTATAATTCTAGTACTTGGCAGGCTTAGGCAAGAGGAACATTAATTCCAGATTCTTCTGAGCTACATGGTGAGTTCCAGGCCAGCCTGGGCTACAAAGAGAGACACCAATTCAAAAAACAAAATAACAAAAATAAAACAAAAAGACACATCGACCAAGTGAAAAGTGTATGCCTCGTTTAAAAGTTTTTGAAACTTTGTGAGAGAAAAAGATATGATACCTTTGAGATCAAGATATTTAATGAAATTGAGAAATTTTTTCAGTTTTAGGAGTAATGATATCACATAATGTAATTGTGGTAAAAGCAACCAAACAATGCAGAATAGTTAAGAACCCAAGCATTGGAATCAGATTTTCTGGTCTCAAATAACTCTTCTGAGCCTATTGCCAATGGTCTATTGCATGGCCTCCCTCCAAAATGGGATATAACAGCCAGGAGTGATGGTTTTCACTTACAATCTCAGCATTTGAGAGGCTGAGGTAGAAGGATCAATGCAAATTCAAGGCCAGCCTGGGCTACAATATGAGACCTTGTCTCTAAAAAAAAAAAAAACAAAAAAGTGGCTGGACAGATGGTTCAGTAGTTAAAGACACCTGCTTGCAAAGCCTGACAGCCAGGATTCATTTCCCACATCAAACCAGATGCACAAAGTGGTGTGTGTATCTGGATATCATTTGCAGTGGCAGGAGACCCTAAAGTGCCTATACTAACACACACTCTCTCTCTCCATGTCTCTGTCTCTCTGTCTCTGTCTTTATGCCCCTGGAAAGAAAGGCAGGGAGGGAAGGAGGCAGGGAAATAAAGAGAGAAAGAGAAAAGGAAGGAAGGAAAGAAAGAAAGAAAGAAGAGGGAAGAAAGAAAGAGAGAGAAAAGAAAGAAAGAAGAAAGGAAGGAAGGAAGGAAGGAAGGAAGGAAGGAAGGAAGGAAGGAAGGAAGGAAGGAAGGAAAAAGAAAATGAAACAGGTGTGGCAATAACAATAGGTGCCATTAATGGAGGAACAGGGGATGTGACTTGGAAAGGCCTGGACCCCAGGACGGACCCCTCGGTGTGGAGGCCCCAGGATGACCCCTTCGGTGTGGAGGACCCCAGGATGACCCTTCGGTGTGGAGGACCCCAGGATGACTCCTTTGGTGTTGTCATGGTTTGATCCAGGTGTCCCCCACAAACAAATGAATGTGTTCTGACAGAGCCATCCTCAGCTGATGGCAATTCGGGAATTAGAACCTCACTAGAGCTGTGTTGTGGGGGTGGGCTTATGGGGGTTATAAGCCAGCTTCCCCTTGCCAGAGTTTGGCACACCTTCCTGCTGCTGTTTGCAGTGCTGTGGCAGAGGTGATGTCCAGCCCTCTGCTCATGCCATCGTCTTCCCTGCCAGGATGGAGTCTCCCCTCGAGTCCGTAAACCAAATAAACCCATTTAAAAAAAAGCAGTGCTTGACAATAAATATATATTAAAAAAAATTTTATAGAAAAAAAAAGCAGTGCTGTGGCAGAGGTGATGTCCAGCCCTCTGCTCATGCCATCGTTTCCCTGCCAGAATGGAGTCTCCCCTCGAGTCCGTAAGCCAAATAAACCCATTCCTCCACAAGCCACTTTTGTTTGGGTTCTTTCTGCGGAGCAACTAGAAACCTGACCGCAACAGGTGTGGAGGACCCCAGAATGCCCCTTCGGTGTGGAGGACCCCAGGATGCCCCTTCGGTGTGGAGGACTCCAGGATGCCCCTTCAGTGTGGAGGACCCCAGGATGCCCCTTCGGTGTGGAGGACCCCAGGATGCCCCTTCAAGTGTGGAGGACCGCAGGATGACCCCTTTGGCATCAGTCTGCCTCACAGGCTACAGAAACATTGTCTGAAACTGAAGTACAAATACATAGAGAAGCAGCATTCTGATGATGGAGATCAAGTTGGTCTCAGTCTTTCTTCAAGCCCTTGGTATCATGCAAGACCCAACAGGAAAAAAAAATGGGTACTGGAGTTCAGCTTTCCACTAAGGGAGG